>BSSO01005081.1:0-13583 GCA_030267885.1 Mesembryanthemum crystallinum | reverse complement strand
AGGTGAATACTCAAAGGAGAGTGAAAACGATTAGGCGGGAATTAAGGAGGAGTGAGAGTTGTTGATTTGCTTGTATCTCATCAAAATACATTCTAACATTTAATATATAGATAGATATCATTATCAATTACTTTTGTTGGCAAAGTCTTTAAGATCAGAGTTGATACACGGATAATAAGTAGGCTTGAAATTTATCTCCATCAACGTTTGTGCCTTTCATGCACAGAAAAGCAAACATAACATCGATATATAGTGCGTTAAATTTTTTTTCCACTTGTATTCAAGTTGTTATTGAGTGCTTGAGTTCTATGCACTCGATCACATATGATGAACTGTCTATAAGATATAGTATGTTGAAGCTAACTAGCTAGCAAATGAACTTCAACTTCCAAGTAAGAAAAGCTTTGTCCACCTTTCTCCATCAAAATTGAACTTCCTGTAAAATTTGTGCAGTTATTTACTTAGGGGCCGGGTAAGCTAGTAAGGCAACTCAATCTTCTTAGCATTGCATGTTATATTTAGCTCAAATATTATTTACCCATTCAAGTTAGTAAGAATTGTTGAGTGATAATTTGAAACTTGTCATTTTGCATTAACTTCCAAGGTATTCCCATGAATTTATATCTTATAACTTACATATATAGGATGTTTCCTGCTAGTATTACAACTCAATTCTTTTTGTAAACTGAGGCCATTCAACTGAACTAAGCCTAACTTATATTATCGTTGTTAGATGAGTAACTTTCGATCAATCAATCGAAAACACCCTCAAATATTGCATAAAGAACATAATGTTGGTCCAAACTCGTTACAGTTGCATATAAATAATCACTATACACAAGGACTAATGGCACCCATCTTATCAGTTTGCCCTTAATTTGGGTCTTTTGTACTATTTTACCAAATATTGACATAGCATAAAAAAGACTCCAACATGGGAAGTAATTAGTAGTATTCAAACGAACCCTCATAAATAATTTTGGAAAAATGTATGAGTTGGCCTCTTGTATACTATATATGCATCAAAATAGACAGCAAAGGCCAATAATGCAAACTTTTGGCTTTAGGATAAAAACCCACCTTCAATCAATTTTTGCCACCCTTAAATTCTCAATACAAGGGAAACAGTGTCACAACTTACAATATGGGTCATTGAGATCAAGATTTTAGAGAGAGAGAGAGAGAAAGAGAGAGAACTCTAGATTCATTCTAAACACCATCATACTTGCTACTATTATTGCATAAAAAGTAATGTAACAGAGAGAGAGAGAGAGAGAGAGTGAGAGACCCCAACCCAATCATTCAGTGAGCCCATCAATGGGTGGCCCACAAAAAATTGAATGGTAGCAGATCAATATGTAGGTCTCTTGTGGGCCCATGACCCACAAAAGTTGGGTCATTTAAAAACCCACCACCAATCCCCTAATGGTGCCAGCAAATTATTATTTTATTTTATTTTCTCAAAAAAAAAAAAAAAAAAAAAACTTTATTTCTTTTTTATTTTTCAAAAAGAAAAGAGAGTGAGGAATGATCCACCTGTTTGTCAGTGACAATGTACATTGGTTTAGGCAATGACCAGCAGCTGGGCCTCACCACCTGAGCAATACCTGGAACTGATAAGGTGTGGGCCCATTGCCAATGTCCTTTTTACCCTTCTGTGAAACACCTCTCTCCTTCATTTCTTCATTGAGACTTGAGAGCTGTAAACGTGTGATTGTTTTACAGTAAAGAGTGTAAAGATGACACTATGGCTATGACATAGAAAATTTAACCTACAATTCTACACCAACAACAATCTATGTACAGTAGTATTATTTCAGTGCCGACCTTTTTAGGGTAACATTTATAGCCGTTGGAATTTTTGTTATTCTTGTGCTACATATTATAGAGAAGTTGTTTCCGATAGATAGACGGTAAAAACGATAATTTATCGATATCAATAAATTTCAGTCTCGTAATAGTTAAATTGTTTTAAATTTGAAATCTCATGAATCAAGTGGGGATTGGGAGGAGGAGGGAAAATGTTAGAGCGGTGAGGGTCATGAATTTGGTGTTAGCTCAAATTAGTAAGTTACTAGCAACAATTGCAAAAAGGTATAAATGGAGATATGTCATCTTCATCAAAATAAAGACTATCTTATTAGTACTACATACTAAAGAAGAAAAAGGGAAAGGGAAATCAAAATAAAGACCACAAATTACAAAGTTTCCCTTTAGAAAGAATTGCACAAACAATGATGGATGTTTTGGTGGTGGAGGGGCCAAAAATACATGAATTATAGGAGGGAGATGAGTTTTTCTTTTCCCTTATCCCAAAAAAATAAAAAAGAACATCATCACTCACAAGATGTAAAAAATGAAAAAGAAAGAATTAAAAGGCCAAATGTTAAATCTTTGCCTTTCTCATCAAACCCTAAACCCCTCATCATATTAATCACACTTCAAAAAATTAAAAATCATAAACAAAAAATAAATCAAAACCTCAATCAAAATAATTTTTTGATGGAGCAAAATTAAAATCAAACCTCACGTGCTCTACACATCAAATTAATAGCTACACATATGCTTGCGGTCATGGACCACCGTACGTGATTGTCGTGGTTGTGGTTGTGGTTGCGGTACTGGTGGTGACAATACTGGCCAATGCCGCGTCATATACAAAAACTCTCCACCTTTAGGAGTGATGACTATGACTAGTAGTATCGTGTCGATCATCCCCTCCACCTCCACCACCACCACCACCATGATGTGAGTGAGACCCACTCGCTTGCGACTCCGATATTCCACCTCCATGTACAGTCCGATATGGATTGAGTCCAGTGAGCAGACCCAAGTGCCCCTCTCCAGGACCCAACCCGCTATTACCCCCTCCACCTCCTCCACCACCACCCGAGCCCCCACCCATAGTGGGGCCCAGTTGTTGACTAGGCAACAAAGCCATAGGGGTAGGGAAATTCATGAAGTGTAACCCACTAGGAACAGTCCCTCTATACAACCCAGCAGCAGCACTATTATTCACCGACGGAATTGTCCAAATTGGGTCTCCACTCATCACTGCCGCCGGTGAATTCCCTCCGTTCGTCACCATCCAAAAATTCGCCGGAATTTGCCCGTATCCGCCCACTGCCGCTGCCGCCATTTGATCCGCTCCTTCTAATCTCCTCTTCCGCCCTCCGCCTCCACCGCCGCCATCATCTCCAGATTCCGCCATCTCCAGCTGATTAGAATTATTATTATTATTACTTCCATTATGATGATGGTTGTTAGTGGTAACGGTAGAAGTAACACTCTCCCTCATCTCCTGCTTCGCCTGCAGCAGCGCCGGATTGAGATTCAGCGTTGCGGCCTGGAAATTCAGCAGCGTAGAGGAAGGCGAATGTTGGTTGCTGTTGTTGTCATTGGACAGGCCAATGCCGGCGAAGAAATTCCGGCGAGAGGCGGCGGTGGTGAAATTGGGGCTAAAATACGACGACGAAGAGCGGAGCTGTGACGGGACCGAAAGCGACGACCCTGAGCTCCGCAAACTTATGTTAAGTGAGGTGAAATTGGCTGGGATCGTGCCCGTCCCTGTGGCTGCTATAACAGCGGGTTCCGCTTGTTGTAGGAGCCATTCTATGGTTTCGCCATCGGACTTGTGGCCGAGTTCCCGGGTCAGCTGGAAGACCCGGGCGGCACACAGGGCGGGCATTCGGATCCTCCTGCCCCGCCCGTCGACTTTCGTGTGGCGGTCCTTTGTTGATGTTCGCTTTGGTACTGGTTTTTTTGCAGCGGCGGAGGATGATTCCCCGCCGGCTCCTGGTGGTTGGGTGGTGGCGAGGGTGGTGGTGGCGGCGGCGGCGGAGGTGGAGGGGTCGGAGGAAATGGCGAGGGAAGGGTACGGGGTGGAGCTAGAGCAAGCTTCTTCTTCTTTCTTTTCGAGTAATTGAAAGGGGAAATTGGGGCGGTGTTGCTGTTGGTGTTGTTGGTGGTGGTGCTGGTGGTGGTGATGGTGGAGGTTTAGCTCGTTGTGGTGGTGCTGATGGTGATGATCTCCGCCATCCATTTTCGCAATCCCCTCTTTTATCGCTCTCCTAAAAACGTAAAGAAAATTACGAGAGGGAGGGAGTAGTATTATAGTTTGTATGGTTTTGTTGTGGTGGGTCTGTGATTGTGAGCATGGAAGTGATCACAGATTATATGTATATATATCTTGACCTACCTTTCTTTCTTTCTTTCACTCTCTAGCTAAAGGAAGAACAAGTTTGGTTTTGTGATTTTGAGATTGGACCCCCTTGAGGAATGAAGGGTTGGGGATGGAGGAGAGAGAAAGAGAGGGAGAGGGGGGAAGGGAGAAGAAGGAGATAAGGGAGGGGAGGGGGAGGAAGCTTTAAGGAGCAAAGATAATGAGTAGGAATTATTATGGAGGTGTGAGCTTTAAAAAGCATAATAATTTTTAGAAATTAAAAAAAAAAAAAAAAAGGAAATTGCTTTATTTGTTGTTGTTGGTGAATGGTGAGATATTATTATAGTTGTGTTTCAATATACAGTGGTTTTATTTAACATATATACATGCTAACATATATACAAAACCATTTGCTACATTTTTTTGGTGCAAAAAAAAACAAAAAACAATTATTTCATGCTAAAGGAAGTTGCCACTCAATAATTGGTTGTCATATATGTATTCTTGTGTAAGGTTTTTGCTACTCTATAAGCTTTACAAATATTGTTGAGTTTTATTATATTGTTTGAAATAAAACTTGATCAAATTTAATTTACAACAACAACAATTATTACTATTAAAAATGAAATTTAAAACTCATATGAAGATGATTTTTCAAGAAAGATCTCAATAATAGTTTCTTTTTTGTTTTTTCCATATGATTTGATTAATTTATTTGTAACCATATATTACAGTTTGAGTTAACTATAAAAGTACTTTGCAGTGTTAATGGACAATGTTTTAGTTAGTACTATATGTAAAGGTATCAACATTGACAAATTGAGTATAGTATTCTAAGAACTTCAGTTACAAACTGCCACAATAATTGAAGAAACTATAGTTCACTCATTAACCATTCAAATTTACGAGAAACTATGGAAGATTTAAGTGGAAGCTAAATAATGGAAGAGAACTGTTATTTAAGTGGAAGATGAACAATCAAATAGTAAGATATAAATACTCCATGTTCATGTATCTTAGGACTATGATTTTACAAGAGCAAACCAACTTTTCAAATAAGTATGCTTAACATTTTGAAGAGTTAAATTAGAGTAATCATGTATCTCCATCACCCTATTTTGGTGGTCATAATCTTATCTTTTTGCATATATTCGCATATTTTTACTTTCACCTTATATCAAGCCTATTTATTTCGTCTCTTTTGTTTTTCATTATTCTATTCAATTTAATCAAGGTATGCAACTTCATTTTTCTGTCACATATATTACTATTAATAGTTCGGTTTGATTTAAAGTCGTTGACTTGAAATTAACACAATGGTTGTTTAATATACCTTTCAAATGTACTAAGTGCCGATTGGTTGCAAGTGCACCCACTAGGACCCAAGTTTTTTTACAAATAACCATTTTGCAGTACTTAATTTACTAGAAGAGCACACCCTCTATACATTAGTTGTGGATCTGCTACTAACCTTGAATAACCAGCTTAAATATATAATGAATTTAAATATCATGTTTTCTCAAAATAAAGATGTTATTGTTAGAAGTTTGTGAAAATTTAATCATAACATATTTGCATTTACATATTTTCTCAATATATTGAGCTCTTGAGAGTGACATACAACTTGAAGCGTAGAGAGTACTCCCTCTGACCGTCCCATATTTATTCCATTTTAATTTCATATCGGAATGTTCCTACACCACTTGACACTAGCATAAGAGCAATTATTGCCCAATTTTCACTCTAAAACTCTATGCCAAATACAAATATAAAGATAAAGTATGCATTCATCTGGAATCGTTAATTACTTTTTCTCTTAAATATTACTATTGGATCATCCAATTACTACTCAATTCAATTCAATCTAGTTGAAATAATGAATACACCCTTAAACGAGTAATATAAATCAAACTTTGTAATGAAGCCAAAATTTAAGGACATATGTGTGTGGACTATACATGGCTATTAACATTATTAAAGCTAATTTACTATTTTTATGTTTTTTTTTTCTTAATTGTTTTTTTTAAAAAAAAAAATAAAAAGAAGAAGAATGGGGGATGGTAATGAAAGAGGGAAGGGGGTAGAGTACCCTTTTGATTGTGGTTGGACAGCCCCTTTGGTTCAGACTCCACGTGAGGTGCTCTTTTTATCATTCAATCCATAAAGACAATGCTGCCCGGGTTTACCACAGATCATGGGCCCCCAATCCCCCTCCCTTAAGTCAATTTTTCTATTTAAAAAAAAAAAAAAAAAATATGTCTATTATCAGGCCGCTTGATATATCAGGAGAGTATTAGGTAAATAAAAAGCAGTATTGTGTGGAAAAAAAAAAAAGTGATACTACGTTTTTTTGGGTCTCTAGTACTGATTTTTGCAGTCCATTTATAGATTACCAGTACAGTTGTCTGATATATTAGATGGCCTGATATGATATTACGTGGAAAAAAAAAACTTATTAGGGGTGTGGATCCCACCTCATTCAAGTAATCATTTCAATCTGCCTTTGGCCCCTTTTGTTGTGTGTGGCACTTTCTCTCTCTAGTTAACTCTTTCTCTCTCTAGAAAATCCCAGATCCTCGGGTATGGGCCTGATTGGGCCTCCACCCGGCCCAGCCTCAGGTGTTTTTTATTTGGCTAAGGGGTTGTTTGGGGGGGACTCATTTTTCAGGTGTGGGGAAAATGGAAATGGACGAGTGTGGGGAGGTGTTTTTAGCTTAACAACCAAAATCTGTTGTGATATATATACCCTACTGATTATGCCAAACCAAACATTACATTAGATGTTAACCTCTCCTAATTTAAACCCCAAAAAGTTGTTATTTTGGCTTATATGCTTGACTAATAAGTAATAACTACTACTAGCTTAAGAAGTTAAGACGTGACGGGGATATGATCTATATCATCTTGGTTGATTTTGGAATAGTAGTGCTAATTGTCACTCTCTTTTTGTATACTGTTTTCCATTAATTGTACCAATTAGGCGAATTTTGATTTTTCGAAAATCATGGTTATTAGTACCCTAATTGTTTGAAAATACTCCAATATTCTTATGTTATACTTTAGTAGGATTGATTGTAGAGAATGTGATTGGATTACAATACGCTTGGCTCCAATGTAATATGCTATCATAATCATAACAAATAGTATAAAAAGGGGGGTAGAATGTATAGGTACTCAAACAAAAGCACATTTTTCTTTAGCTAGTCCTGTACGACTTATGTACTTGACTACGATACTAATGCAGTAGTGCTAACTACCTCATAAAGTTTATGTACTGTATATGAGAATTAATAACAATTCAGCGTGATTCTATCACTTTTGTAGTTATAGCCGACTAAAAATATCAAGATGTACATAACTTTGTAGGTGCGCCCACTCATTTGAAACCAATAAACTAACACTGTACTACATATAAGTTTGTTACATAGAAATAGTAGTGTATATTTAACTTGATCAAGTAAGCCTATAAAGTTTAATTTTGACCAATTGGTGATCACAATTGGGACTATAACTTTAGATATAAAGTCATAATCAATCTTTATATTCTCTCCGATCTCACTTTACACATATTTTTTACAATATTTATTTTTGAAGAGTAATTTAATCCCTAATAAAGAGATGAAATTGAAGTCACAATCACAGTATTATAGTGAATGGAAAGAGATCTAGAGAAAGAGACCAAATTTGTTAAGTATTTAACTTCCCTAAAGATCCAATTTCACACCACAAAAGTATACATCAACTAAAGTTAGGTCATGCTGGCAGACAATATTACATGTTGGATCAAGTGAAGATATATATATAAAAAAAAGAAAAAAGAAAAAAAAAAGGTGATAAATTTGATGATCTGATATTTGCTTTGCCAGGTCTCTAACTACACGCCTACTGTTAACTCCCACATGCTTGCATGTATGGGTGTATACTATATAGTTTTTATATCATCTCTCTCTTATTAAATCCACCATATTATAGCATAAAAACAATTATTAATTCAAACAATAAAATAGAAAAAAGGGCAAATTTGTTAGATTATCAACTTGTTACTACAATTTATAAAAACCAGCAGGAGATTTTGAGCTCAGACTGTGAGTGAGAGAATTAGCAGATATTCTTAGTTTGTAGGGCCAATCTTATATGCATGCATGGCGGCTCTATCTGGCCCCCTTAATCTGACCCTTTCAACCCTAGATCAACTTTTATGTGCCAACAAAGACCCTTTTTTTGTTTTTTTTTTTTAAATTTTAATTAATTAATAATTTGATTAATTAATTAAGGTAGTTAAATAACAAATTTTACTACTGTAGAGAATTAGTATATTATTAAAAATAAAAAGGTGGGGATTGGGGGGGTCGTATGTCAATCAAGAGCAGCTTTATTGAATGGAAGACTTTTGCTTTTTCTAGTGTCTACTATGAAAAATAATGAAATGGTAATAATATTAAATTTTTATAATTATTTGTAGTACAGATGGGTATCCCATGGGATCCAATAAGTGTACTTTTTGGACCCAAAAGAAAAAATAACAATATATTAGACCAGTAAAAAAATATTAAAATAATTATGATTATAATAATTAATTTGGTTAAGTGCTTCATTAATCATTCATCATAATAATCATGATGATACAAGGAGAGGGCCAAAGGGGGCCGAGCTATGGGCTATGGAGCTACTACCTCAGATTGTTATGTTGCACGGTAGATTTTTGAAGAGTTTAAGGTTACTTTTTACTCTTTGATAGATGTGTTGCTTTGATCTATCCTTGTACTTTGCACTAATTACCTCTATCTTAGTCATCACACAGATCAGAATTAGAATAATAGTATCTGGATAAAATATTTATCACCTGCATGATCAACATTAATTACTCTTTACTGTACGTATGCATATGTAAGTAATAATCCAGTTTTTATTGTATGTATATGGTTGTGATTCATAACATGGAGTAATTGGAGTGAAATTAGGTTTAATTTTCCACCTGTACTGATATGTTGTTGTATGAGAGGCTTTTTTCTAAAAATAAAAATAAAATAAAAAATAAGTGGCGGTTACTAACGGATCTATAAGGTTTGCTTTGTTGGAAAGAGAGAATGGGTAACTTAACCTAGACTAGTAACTTGTTAAATCGACCAAATACCGTACCAACTGTTAAACGATCACCTCCTCCCCAAGTACGCCAATTTAGAGAAGTCAGAGTTGAACCCCTTGATCTCTAGGTCGGAGGATGGAAAGATATCACTGAGACATAACCTATGTGATTTTGTCTTTCATATTGTTTTCCAATTCGAATCATATTAAATATGCACATAAACTGTTGAATTATTATCTGATTTCGATATGTAAGGATTGATGTTGTTGTGTTTTCAAATTTGTCAATTAGTTTGGTTCATGATAACTAAAAGAGGAACTATATATATTGAGCACATTTTTTAGATTATAGTTAAACAACATTATTTCAACACCAAAGTTACTATCATCTGCTTTCTTTTTCAGTGTGAAGTAGATGGTAATTAACCCAAATATTTGTAAAGAGATAATAAGGCTTGATTATATATTATTTTGGAGGAGTGTGTTTGTGGAGGTATCCATGCCTTATTTGCATTGTCCATAAGGGGTAGCGAACATTATATTTTCGGCACAAGGTGAAGATTTAGTAAAGAGGAGGAAGCTCGGTTGGAGTTAAAAGTTCTTGATGATTATGCTACTTATCTCTATTCAAAAGGCTTCGTTTATTTTAATTTTAAGGGTAAAAAATATTTTATGGAGTCTTTATTTCAAATTATTGATGTTTTTAGATGCTCTTAGTTGGAGGGTGTTTCTCTTAGGAATTTTGTTTTTATTTATTTCTCACTCCATTTTATCAATCAAGGTGTAAAAGGATAGCAATTAGCTAACTTTATTATTATTATTATTATTATTATTATTATTATTATTATTATTATTATTATTATTATTATTTTTATTTTTATTATTATAAATGCAGTTTTTCTTTACTACATTTGATCACACTATAAGCTAGAGGCAACGGAATAATGTTAAGTTATATATAGAAAAATAAATAATCGAGATACTGTACAGAGTTGTATGTGTGGATTGTGGAAACACATTTTACATGGAGATCATGTTTTTCCTTTATTTCTTTCACCTATTTGGATATGCTTTTAACATTTTCAAATCTGAATATAGGTGCTATGAAGGAAAACATCTTAACAATTTTATTGAATGCTAGTCTTGGATGTTTCAATAATTTAAATTCTTGGCAGGCATATCATGCAATTATTTTTATAAAAAGGTGTTTAATTATGTGGTTTGTATTCTTCTACGTTGTGGTTTTATTCGGGAACAAGGACATAAGTCTGTTTCATATGGCTATACAGAGTAGCAAAAGATCTACCTTTTATTGTACAACTGATTTCAGTTTGACTCTTTTGAAGCAAGTTATGAGTTGGTTTTTGCTCTGATAGCATGTGATGTACAAACATAAGTTAAATAATGATAAGCAAATTATGACATGGTATAATATATGTATAACATATATTTAAGTATTACAACTCATATAAATGTTGTTTTCTCGTATTTACGCTGTGTCAATTTTTATGTCCATCTAAACGTTCGTGCAAAGGGAAAAAGAAGAACAATAACAGAGTAGACCTAGGTCATGGTATAAGTAGTTATACACTACTACAGAAAACAATGAACAACGTGACTCGTCAGTAATATTGTTTGTTCCATAATTGAGAAAAAGGAACCCTTCACCCACAAACCTCTAAAACTAAACTTGTAACTTTCTCATAAGTGGTTGCTTTTGTTTCATCAAATATCAAAAAAGTCTATAAAAGCAAGGTCTTCCAATTTGTTGAATTTGTACTAGGTGAAAGAATTAAACACATACACACCCTCTTTCTTTCTCTCTCTTCAAATTTGGGACCATATACACAGGCCCAAACAGAAGGGGCACTGTCACTTTCACCCTATATATGATTTTCTTCAATAATACTCCTAATATTGAATTTTGGACCATCCCTCGTGTGGTGTTTACCTAGACAGTAATGAACTGTTCGAAAAAAGAAATTTTCAATTTTACAGCATCAACAGCAAATTCACAATATACAAAGGAAAAACTTGCACACTAAGAACATCACGAAACCTATATTTTTTTCAAAATAATCATCTTTTTACTCAAGAAAAATCGTATATTTCTTAAAATATCCGTTATGTTTTGAAGAAAACTCACCATGGTGTATATTGTACAACTTACTTTTTAATAGTTTGTTACTATTCATTCGGTTCAGTTTAATTCAGATAACTTCAATTAACATACATAAAATCATCATAACTTTAAGGAAATTTTGCCGTTTATGACGTATATGCCATTTTTATTGTTAAGTACCTTATAATTGCACCTTGTTTTGTCAATAACTACCTTATATGAAGTATTCAATTGCCGAATAATAGCCAAGGGCATTTTCTAGCCAAAAAGCGATGTGAAATGACGTATATGTTTCTAATTTAAGTAATTTTATTATCGCAAGATAAAAAATCACTTTAACCCATTATTCAAAACTTTCATAATGAATAAAAAAATAAAATGTTTTTCTGTTACATGTCCAAAAATATTATATTTTGGATTTTAATCATTAGGAAAATGAATAATGGGTTAAAAGGGTTTTTTTTAAAGATAAAATCACTTAAAAAAGGGGCATATCGGTCTGTTCATGTCATTTTTTGATCGGAAAATACCCTTGGATAATATGAAAGGTAGTTTAGGGCAAGTTTTTGTAACTCTAAATACAATTGGTACATACTAAACTCTTAATTTTGTTACTCCTATTATTGAAAGAAAAAAAAAAAAAAGGGCCTCGTGTAACAAGCATCCAAAATATCCAATAATAAAAAAATAGACGGGTCGACGACACTGGACATCGCTCTCTTTCTCTCTCCTTGAGTGTAGGACTGAAGCCCACGTGACTGCAAAATTCTTGACTTTTATAGGCCACTGGCCACCAGTGGTGAAGAGTGGGGCCCAGTAAGGATAAGGTGGGGTCCAGGTCCAACCCAATTTGGGCCCACCAATTCTCACTGGCAATACTGCTACCTTTTAAGAAACCACAGTGGAGAGAGAGAGAATAGAGCGCTTTGAAGAGGGTTGAAGGCGATGGCTTACCATCAAACACCCAAATCCCCAAAATTTTTGAACAGATTGAAGCTTGGTTTTTTGTCGGATTTTGAGCTGGCAATAGTAGTTGGCGTTTGTGACCCGCAAACATCGCGGGTTATACCCGGCCCGGCTTTTACATTTTCAATATATGGGTTCATGTTTTAGGGTGTGGGATCATTTCTATTTACCAGTCATGTATCCAGTTTAGTTCGATTCGTATTGTTCAATTCAGTTCTCAACTTACTTGAGCTCTCACGTACATAAGACCAATCATTTAGTTTGGCTCAACTTGGTTCAGTTTGATTCATCATGTTCATTTAGTTCACTTCAATTCAGTTTAGATTGGTTTAGTGGAAATGAATGCACTCTAAAGTGTCACTTTTGTTCTAGGTGATGGTTTCGGGTTTGCTTTTTGTTTTTATATGAAAATCATAGGGAAAGAAGGAGGTTTTGCACTTGAGAGCAAGATTGGGGTTGTTGCGTCATTAGGTGTGTAATGCATTCGTCCTGGGAAGCAGAGATTTATTTATGCGGTTTAAATACAAGACTGGTTGGATGTGGGCCAAAATCGGTATGTCTTTTTGTCCGCTGGATGATCTTAATTTAGGGTATTCATTGATTTTAGAGAATATCTTGCGTGTAATGAAAAATCGTCACAAACTGTCTCACCATGATCGAGGTAGCTAGTGCCTTAAAAATGAAAAAGACCCTTCAAACTTTGTTGGCTTATTATTTTTTGACGAGTTTGGAAGCTAAGGAGGAAGTTAACAACATGGAAAGGTAAAGATAAACGTTATGCTACACCATTCGATTTAGCTAAGAATTCACCGTGTAAGATAAAAATCTTAGAGATCATTTGGTCAAATTTCTAGAAAACACATTTATCAATCTCACATTCTTCCTGCATCACCCGCTTTCCCTCTACCTTCTCCATTATTTCAACATTTTTATCTTCTACTTCTAATCTCATTTCAACGTATTAGATGTCAAAATGGAAAAGGAGGTGAAAGCGATGGAAGAAGTATATACAAGATAAATGCTTTTATGTAACAGTTTGGCCAATCATCAATTAACTTGCTAACATTAAATTAGGGATAAGGTCATAACTCATAACCATTCTTTTGAGTCATAATTGAATGTCTATTTACATTTTGACCAAGAATTGTTCTTGGGAATTCCTTACATAAGGACAAAATGAGTATCAGCTTATGTTATTGGGGATATCAATAAAGGTCATACAAACCCCTAACGTTCACACTTTAGGCT
>BSSO01005080.1:0-13585 GCA_030267885.1 Mesembryanthemum crystallinum | reverse complement strand
ACTTAACGTTCTCATATTTTTGGGTCACAGGACAGACATTGTCAAGAGTACAATGGCACCACGTAGAATCGAAAAAAATAAATTACACCATGTAGAATTCCCTAGACCACAATGGCACCATGTAGAATTTCCCTAATTTTTTTTAATCGAGACACTGAAAGAACAAATACGGGAATCGAAAAAATGAAACTAGTTGTTTTTGTGATAAGTGCACCGATAAGATTGCATTCACTTTTGCATTTAGAAATTAGAATGATGTATGTGATACTGTATGCTTTTTTTTAGGATAAAGTATATCATATTTATTGGCAAAATAAAAAGTTATAAATAACTTTTCCGATGCCAAGTCACTATTTCGGTGATATTTTGGTCGGAAAATTGAATTGGGGGTTAATTTGTACATGTTCAAAAAGTTGGGGGATTGAATTGCTACAATTAAAACATAATGTGGTAAATTGCACTAACATTGTAAGTAGGGACATTAATTTGCCACTGTTGCAATTATAAATACATGGCATCACAATATATGTTTATTTAAGGTTATCGATTTATTGATTATGTATTTATATGATATTCATATATGTGTATAATTCAGTTTAAATTTAATACTAATTGGCAATAATTTTATATTTATTTTTGACAATAAGGTGTTATTATTAAGGACTTCTAATATTTTGAGTTAGTCAATGTATACAATACGCTGCCAAAGTAACCTCTTTTATGCGAGTTGATTAAATATAAATATTTAGATGATTGTGTGTATTTTGAATTCCAGGCATTTTACAATATGCCCAAATCAAGGTTGTTATTTGTCCGAAATTTAAACATGCTTGTGATGATAAATATGTGACAATTATTAGGTTTTCCATGTGTATGTTAAGTCAATTCAAAGATAGACTTGATGTACGACAGGAATTTATTGATTATTTCTCCAAGAGTACCCACTTATAAGTTGATTTTTTTGTCCAAAGACTAAAAATATGTGTGTGTGTGTGTCTTAGGTACCTTGTGATAGGAGTTGCCGTTATAGAAATTGTTAATTATTTTAAGGAAAATTTGCCGTTATATACCTTTTATAGTTTACTTTTTGTTGTTATATACCTTTTATAATTTTTTTTGAAATTATATACCTTTTATGAGGTTTTTTATTGCCAATCTATACCAAGGATCATTTCCGGCCAAAAAAACAATTGAATTGCCAAATTTACCCCTCACTTAAGAGGTTTTATTTTTTGAAAATCTAATTTAAATTATCAATATGTCTTAGGATTTTTTTTAGGAAATGTAATAACCTTATGATTGAAAATAATTAAATAGACATAAATAGGATTTCTTAATTTCCCAAAATTCAAAATCTTTTCCGTCAGGGGTATATCGGTCAGTTCACATGGGATTTAGCCCGGAAATGCTTTTTGGTATAGATTAACAAAAAAAAAAAATCTCATAAAAGGTATATTTTTTAAAAAAATTTACAAAAGGTATATAACAACAAAAAGTGGATTGTAAAAGGTATATAACGACAAATTTTCCTTATTTTAAATTCGGATTTTGGTTGTGGGCATGTTTTTTTTTTTTTTTTTTTTTTTGTTCTCTTTCAGTTAATGCTAATGTTGGTGCGGTGTTTGCAAGTATTAATCTCTTTTAGTGCTTGACGACACAAATTTTAAGTATTGGAAGGAGAATGTTATTATGCTCGTTCTTGGTTGTATAGATCTATACCTTTTGCTTAGGACTGAGAGTCCCGCTCATCAAACAACTGATAGGTTCTCTGATCAAAAGAGGGACATGGAGAAGTGGGAACACCAAATCTCATGAGTCTTATGATCATGAAACGTGCAATTCCAAAATCATTCAGGGGCACCATGTCCGAAAAAGATAATGTCAAACTGTTGCTTACAGGAATTGAGAAGCGTTTTACGAAAAGAGAAAAGGCGAAAACAGGTACTCTTCTGAATAGTCTTGTTTCCATGAAGTATAAAGGAGCAGGGAATATAAGGGAATACATTGAGAAAGTGTCTCATCTTGATTCAAGATTATAAGCACTAAAGTTAGTGTTGTCTAAGGACTTGCTTGTGCATTTAGTTCTTATATCTCTTCCTAAACAGTTCAATCAGTTCAAGGTCAATTATAACTGCCAAAAGGAGAAATGGATTCTTAATGAGCTCATTTCACATTGTGTTCAGGAGAAAGAGTGAATAAAGCAAGATAAGATTGAAAGTGCTCATTTAGCTTCTACCTCTAAGGACAACAAGAAAAGAAAGCAGAGTAAGGAAGTTGCGGCTTCGCAACCACAAAAGAAGCAACTTAAAGAAAATAAAGGTGAAACTAAGAATTTTGGATGCTTCTTCTATGGTGGGCGTAATCATGAGAAGAAACAATGCACTAAGTACCGCGCTTGGTATGTGAAAAAGGGCATGTTTCACTCGTTTTTGAATCTGAGGTTAATTTAACTTCGGTACCTGAACACACTTGGTGGATAGTTTCTAGGGCTACTACTCACATAAGTGTGTCTATGCATGGTTGCGTGAGCTGCCGAAAGCCGAATGATGGTGAAAGATACATTTTTGTGGGCGATGGCAAGCAAGTTGAAGTTGAGGCAATAGCAACCTTTAGGTTATCATTAAAGATTGGATGTTATTTGGATTTGAAATAGACTTTTGTTGTACCGTCAATTATAATTTAGATTCTTTATTGGACAAATCAAGTTATAATTGTTCATTTGGAAACAATAAATTTAGTCTTTTTCATGATTCAAAGTTTGTTGGATCCGAATCTTTAGCATGATACAATAACCTTTATTTGCTTGATACAATTGTCTCATATAATGGAACCTTGCATATACGTTCACATGGTACTAAAAGAAAATTAATCAATGAGAATTCTGTTTCAGTTTGGCACAAACGTTTAGGGCATAACTCTAAATAAAGGATTGAAAGACTTCTTTAGAGAGAGAGAAAACCCTAACGTGCATATCAATTGGAACGCGCATAACCCATAAGGTGATTCGTTCTCAAATCAATTTGTTATGGAATCAGGTACGTTTCCGCCTTATGAATCTACTTTAAATAATTCGATATAAAGATTACAATTTTAGTCTGGTTAGAAGGGATTAATTTCCAACACCTCAATAACAAACATTCTCCCTTTCTCTCCCATTTGTTTCTCTCAATCTTATGGTAGTGGTTCTGCTTGTAGTTGCTCTTCGTTGACTTTTGTAGTAGTTACACCAGATTAAATGTCATTCATAAACTTCAAAAACCTTGCATGAGACAGCCTCATACATGAGGACCGGTACTTAGAGGAGTAAAAATAATATATAGTACCATTAAGTATCACTTTCACTACATATTTTCTTATGATTTCATTTTTCTCTTCAACTTTTCCATTCAGGACTTCCAAAGAAGAATGTACACTGTAGATTTATTTAATAATGTTCTTTAGGATGATGCTTTGCTTAAGCTTCAACCCACATGAATCCGACTCAGTTATACCAAGGTTCTGTTATCCACAAATAGCTTCCACTGCCAAACTCTTTGTCACTCCACTACACGGATCGCCAAATCTATCGATCGATACTCCAATGCTACAACTTCGAGCTCCCACGCAAGCCTGTGTAAGAGATTTGATCAGCTTCAGAACACAACCACAAAAAAATAATTGAAGGGCCAGAAATTTATTGTTTTCAAGGAAATGAACAACGCACCTTTTGCAGAATGGGAAGCACTCTTGAGCTTGTGCATTTTCCATGTCTAAAACTTCCACAAGCTCCTTGAGGAGTACCAAAACTAGCAAACTTGATAGAAGTAATGACATGATTTTGAGATGGGCATTCTAATGAAAGCACAGGTCCTGCTTTCTTTTCTGTCTTATCAGTATCCCACATATCTACAGGTGATGGGTGAGATTCTGATACATGTGAGCACAGGCTCCCAGTCTGTTTGGTAGAGAAAGAAATCTGTGTTGGATCTCCTCCGATTTCCTCTAGTACCACTAAAACGTTTCCACTCGGTTTCATCCATGATCGTGGGACATGGTACCTGTAGGCAACCGGTTACAAGGTTATGAGTTTGTTAATTTCTGGGGAAAAATTATGAATATTTCAACTGCTTACAGTTGCTGAGTCGGTTTGCCACACTTCCTAAGACATTTGTCTTCCTTATAAGGTCCTCTGTAATTACAAGAGTCGGTGCAACCACTGCTTTGGGAACTTAAAGCTGGCCAGTAGCGTCCAATGCTTTGTCCGTTCACCCAGGCTTCACCCTTATCCATGCCAGTGAAGTCTAAAGCAACTGGGTCAGTCCCATCAGGGGCATCAAATGATGTCTGAGAATTGGCGTTTATTTTCAGAATTAGCATCTCAAAAATTATTGAAAATCACAATTCCACACAACTTAAAGATACAACTAAAGAACTGATTCGTGTCCATTAAAAGAATAGGCAAAATGTAGCTCAGACACAAATCACTTTTCATAGTCACCAGACAGTGGACAGACATATCTGCAAAATATGTTATGACACACGATCTCTGGAAACTTGTTAAATGACGCATTTTATGAAGAGCAACATATCACAATTTAGCCATATCTACAAAAGAAAGTACCATATGTACTAGATGTATGCAATTTTTTACAGTGCATTTGAGGAGGGGGGAATGGGAAAAATAATAATACATCATATAAATAGACAGAGAATTAGACATCAGTTTACCTTGTACCATGTTAGGGGCTGGTTCTTGGGAAAAGCAGATGATTCCCATAACGAAGAACTTCCACTGGATAGATCCAAGTCCTCACCTTTCAGTCCAACCTGAAATTTTGGATGACATAAAATTATAGCTTACAAGTTACAACATAAGAAGCATTTGAAATACCGCAAACATGAATTAGGGATGCAACAATTGCAGCTCCAATTGTTTGTGTTGACATTGTTATTATCTTTTATCTTTTCGGTCTAGTTCTGCTTTAAATAGTTTAGTAGTGTGCCAATACTCTGAATCACCTCTCTCTTGCCCCCCTGCCCCAAAGGACGATAATAACCAGGAGATTGTTGAAGCCAGAAGGACAGACCTGATATGTCCACAGTTGTGAGGAGAGATCAACTTTGGGACCAGTGCTAGAGCTTTTCAGCAACACAGGACCAGTAACTCCCGCACCAGATAAGTCAAAAAAAGCTCCATAGTTCTACACATTATAACAAATAGTCAATATTTTAGGAAGTATACGATTACCACCTTAATGTAACTTCTCATTACAGAAAATTGTGTAGATGCTAACCTGAAGCCCCACAGTCAAGCTCAAGAGATCAATTGTGTTGTTTCCTGTATTTAACGTTACAGGGATGTCTGCAGAAATCTTATGACTGCCAGTGACACCAAACCTAGTAGCTGTAGCATGAAGAATAAGAAGGTTCATAAAGACCAGCATTACTATAAGAACTATGTCAGAGTTTACTTAAGTATTGCATATTCTAACAGATTTTCAAATTGCACTGATGTTAGTCGCTACACGCATACGAATCAAAGATTACAATAGTCAATAGATAGGCAGAAAGCTAGTAGCTTAACATTTAGGTCCAAGTCTATCCAAGCCCATTTCTTATTATCAATGATGCTCGTGATGGAGTTGTCTCTCTTTTACCTGCAAGCTTCCCGTTGATGAAAGCATGAAGACCATGCCCAAGGGATTCAACATGAAGAACAGCTTGAGATCCATTCTGAAGGAATGGCTCATCACCTTTGATGACAGTGCTTCAATAAAGAATTATCAAAGATGTCAATAAGCAACTTAGGAATGATCACATGATAAATGATCAAGCTGAAGGCAAACAGAATATCATAGAGCAGGTCTTTGTTTTAAACGAAGAAACGATAGGCTATTATACCTTGACGAATACCACAAATAGTCACTTTTGTCAGCCGTAGTATTTATTTGCTCCAATAATCCAGGTTTCACAAAGGCACTGCTCTTTGATATACCTACTGGCTCTCCAAACCAAGACCAACTTGACTGAAGTCCTCCAGAAGTATCAACATTGTATTTCAGTGACTGAGGCACGAATTTTGGAAGCACTGAAGCAGAATTTATCTGTCACATGGAAGCTTTCCAGTTAATTCTATGCTTTTCATTCTAATTTGAGCGACATTAAAAACATGTTAAGCAAGAAAAAAACATTGTGGAGCATGTACAAGGCATGAAGTCATATCGTTCACTTGCATCTTGCGAAAATAAGTGGCTACTAAGAATGTTCATATGCTTTCTTTTGCGCATGGGTGACACCACTTGGTGTCCCTTTCAAAGGTATTCTTTGTTGCCTTGGTATTCATGTTTCTATTCTCTGAATTGCAAATCTTACCCAAAAAACAAAATTTGATCGTCGTCTATTAGGGTTTAGAATGGGACGGTGCATCACGTTCCCTTGAGAAGTATATATATCCTATACTTTCTATAACTTTATCAGCCAAACTACTTAGGGAGGGGGTGGTGGGGATGAGGAAGAGATTACCAATATTTAACTTGGAAATACACCTAGTACACAATTGACAATAAGGGGAAGCAGTCTCTCTAGGGAAGCCTCGTGATAGGCAACGAGTACTAATATGAAATAGTATTTTAAGGTATGCCACACAGTAAGCTAGATGTATCTACACCAGTAATTAAACTAAATATGACGAGATGTTGTGTGAGCAATGGTACTTTCATGGAACAAGGGAGCTCGTAGAAACATGCATCAGAGTATGGATCCACAAAAAATAAGTGTATTTTCTCACTCGTAAATGACCTAGTGATAAGCTGCTCATGACACATAAGATAAGACACAAACCTTTGCAGTATTAAGCGCCACATTTTTGCAGTCAGGCAAGATGCTCACAGACCAAGCAGGCAAGTGATATGAGTTGCCATTAAATTTTACTGTTGCATCAGACTGGGTACCGAAATTGGCCAGAAAAGCAGCACATAAACCAGAATCTGTTTTATACATTGTTGCCTGACAAAAGAAGCAAAATCCAGTTACTGAGAATTCTCGTCAGAACTTCAAGATCCTATTATCTATCAAATAATCAGTTGGACAGGGAGACAAAAAGCATAATAGTTTTGTTCTGGTTTGCAGTCCCTATGGAGAGAAATATTTCTTAGTACTTGTTTTTATGTGGAAAACCCACATACATGATTGGTGATTATGGATCATACCTCTATATTTGGACCCGGAGAAGAGTATGTTGGATCAGTTGCCACCATAGCTGCTTCACAAAGCTTTATGGCCTTGTGCACATCTTTTAGATGGCCCCATTTTGGCTGTCTCACAATGCCTAGGAAAAAAGGAATAGGGAAGGAAAAGATTTCAGCAACTCTTACTTGACCGGTGATAGATGAACGTCAGTCATCATGAGTCATTGAACATGGGAATTGTGATCCAAATGTTAGCTGTGCCATGGATATATCTTTTACTTTCACAGCTGCTTGGAGTGAAAAATGCATAAACTAGAATAGTAAACAACAATGTGAAATAATCGATCAGAAGCATACCATACTCATCAATTGGAGCGTCATAATCATAAGTTGTAGTAACGAATGGTCCTCCGGAGGAGCGACCAAAGTTAGTTCCACCATGGTACTGTTTCAGAACAAATGAGATACATCAATTAGTAGTTCATTTTCAATCAGCACTGATTGTTGTCAGTCTCTTGGCGTGCTGGCAATCATGCATGTATTAAATTCAAAAGAATCAGTACAAAATGTACTACCATGTAATAATTCTGCATCGTTCCCCCTCGTTGATAAAAGCGTACCACTGCAAAAGCTAGGTCTTCTACAGGTCGATAGGGTATGGGCTTCCCAAAGGAAGTAAACCTAACACCCAATATACATTTAGATATGGAAATGAGAACAGTGCATGCTATGAGAAGCCAATTTGCGCATGTAAATCAATCCATGTCAGCAAGAAATTAAATAAGCATTGGCAAACAATTGCTGATATATATCTCTATATTTAGAAGCTGCAACAAATTGATTTCATCAGATAATATTCAGCTGCTCACAGAAAACAACCACGTCGAAGGATATGAATGATAAAAATAAGACTTTGAAGCTCACCACCCACTCCAATTCTCAGTCCATAGCTTTGGCTTTTGATTAGAATTTGGTGTGAATTGGTCGCAGTAAAATCCATTACATGTGTTGATCTGCAAGTAATGCATTTTAAAAGAACAAGTACAAGATTAGGAGAAATAAAAAAGACATTCATGAATGATCTTATGATCAGTAACAGAATGAACTATTTTTAAAACTACCACTTCGTGACGTTCTCAAAGTCATATCCCTTCATAGTGAAGCAAAAAGAGAGGTTTTGGACTTACAATAGGATCAGGAGCATCTGCCTGCTGGCACATCACCCATGGCACCCCAGTATCCAGAGACACAGCCATATTTGCTGCCCACTTAATATATGATTTTGCAGGTGACCCATATGATGAATCAATATTCCCATATTCATTTTCAATCTGCCATAAAATAATTAAAACTCAACCTTAGTATCGTTATTAACAAATGCCCCTAATTGACCGATATCATGAAGATCTTCATTAGTCAAAGCACAACCTGGTTTATAGTTTAAAAAAATGATAAATCCTAACTACCAAAGAATTGCCAACATTACCATAGACAGCAATTAAAATTAACCTGAGATAGAATTATGGGTCCTCCTTGTGAGGCATACAGGTTATTCTTTTTCATCATATCCACAATCAAGGCCGTGAATCGCTGCATCTCTGCCTGTGTAAACAATTGCATATTTTTTTAAATTTTTCGAAATTGTTCTGAAACTTCTTAACATACAATTTGTGAAGTAAATCTGTTTGAGAGAATAAGATCAAAGAGGAGGACCTTGAATGGCTCATTATCGGTTCGGAGTTTGATTCCCGGAATGAAATGCAACCAAAGAGGAAATCCTCTGCATTCACACATAAATAACACTCCCACATAATCAAATTTTCCAGAAAAAACATTGTAACACAAGTTGGCAATTATACCCAAAATGTAACTTCTTCTAAACTAATATAGTAACTAATTACATAAGATTAAAAAGAATGGTATTAGCAATAATACCCATAATTCCATTCGGCGCACACATAAGGACCAATCCGAAGGTGAACATAAAGCCCAGCTTCTTTCACCAATTTGACAAACTTGACCAAATCTTTTCTACCAGAAAAATCATACTGCATATAGATAAGATATCCCAAAAATGGGTCAGCAATAGACCAATTGTAATAAATACTCCTGTCTTGACTAATTCAACAATTCTGCACGTCATTTTAAGTGAAGTTTCTTGAAATGATAATAAGGATAAACCCATTAACCCAAGATGTATAAAGAGAATTAATATCAAATTTTGTATATATGATAGTAATTGGAAGTGTACTTGAGCAAAGCAAAATGCCGACACCTAAAATAAAAATAAAATAAAATTAAGGGAAAAAAAATAAACCTGGCCTCGAACTGGTTCATGCAAATCCCAGAAAATGTAACTCTCGATTATGTCTAACCCTCCATCCTTGGATTTTTGAATGAGGTCCGGCCACATCTGTTGTAACATTTACAATGATATAACATCGAAATTCAACCAAAACAAACACGAAAATATGTTTTGAATAATCCAAACTAATCTCTGCGTTGCAGAAAATCCTCAAAACTTCAGATTATTGGGATTATTTTCTGCAACCCGACGATAATTTGAATTATTTAAAACAAATTTTCAAAAACACAAAAAAAAAATATTAAAAACCAAAAGAAAAAGGGAGACCTCAGGAGTGCTACGAGGGTAATGAATGGAGCCAGAGACAAGAACACGGCGTTTGCCATCAATGACGAGAGCTCGGTGATCGTACGTCACATTGGCGCCAAATGAGACCGTCGCAAGAACACCCAACAAAAAAACCACCATTAACAACACCACCATTGGCATTGAGCTTTTCTCTCTCATTATTTCTCTGACAAAAACAAAACCCACTTTGCTTTTTCTTTCCCTCCTTTGATTCCTTCTTTTTGAGAAGAAAAAACCCAACAAAACAAAACAAAACAAACTTCAGATTTTTAAAAAGCAGGGTTTAAGAAATTATTGATCCTAAGCTAAGCTAAATGTTGCTTCAACCCTTTGATTTGCTTGAAGAAAACCCAGAAAGAAAAATCAAAGCAAAGTAGAGAATCGAAAATGTTAAGAAAAACCCAGAAAAGATAAAGCTTAAAGCTCCAACTAGCTAAGAGCACACGCCATCTCTATCTCATTTGCTTCATCAATTCTCTGTCTTTTTTTCTTCCTTATAAGTACTCACACTTTCATTAATAGCTTGCTAATTGATGATGTATGTTTTTGGGGAATAATCTTGGTTTTAATTAATGAATTATTTGCCTTCTTCCTTATGAGTGTACTCACACTTCCATCTCTAGCTTGGTAGTAACTGATGTTGTTGTATGCTTGTGTTTGGAAAAATTTATTGCTTTTAATTAGGTAATTATTTGTTTTTTATTTTTCCCACCTAGAAATTAATAAGGTAAGGTGGGGTGGGGTGGGGTGGGGTGGTGGCCTGGTGGGGTGAGGTGAAGAGACGTATCTGAGTTTTGTAGTGTACTATTCGTGTGTTGTATGGTGAGTCATAGGTATTACCTGCTGCACTTTGTCACAGAGTGAGTAATGTTATACTCTGTCCCCAACTTTCCTTCACAAACCACTATTCACGAGGGATTTAAGGATTGTAAATTTTGCCTCTTTTGCCCTTATTGAAATACATTAAAATAATATGTAGTGGGGTGTGAGAGAGGAAAAAAATTTGAAAAGAGAGAGTGATTGGAAAGAGAAAGTATAATTTTAAATTGGATTGAAGAGACAGTGGAAGGGTGAATAAGGAAGGATATGAGAAAAATATTGGTTTGTTAAGGTAAGTAGGGGACTTGATTTTTCATGGTTTATTAAGCTAAGTGAGGGACGGAGGGAGTATTCTGAACGGTTGCTGATCCTATCAAGCAAATTGATCCCGTTTTGATAATATATCATTTGAACGGATAAATTTTTCTATAGAGTAACATTTTTGTACAACCATCTAACCATTAGACAACTCAATATGGAAATTTTTTTCTCAATTTAGCGGTTACTTTTAACAACTTAATGGTGACTTTTTATTGTTTAAGTTAATTATATTAATAAATGTTACTCCTAAATCGCTAAAAATAGCGCATATATTGTAAAAAGTCACCACTGATGTGGGGTTGTCTAATGTTTAGACGGTTGTAGCCAACAATTTGCATTTTTGATAAGGCAGTTCTTTTTAACTCAATTTGACCGATTTGAATTTATTAGAACTGAACTAACTAAAACTTATCTAAACCGAACTAATTTATTAGAACTGAGTTAAACTCAACAAATAGTAATATGGGAAAGAAAATTAAGTTGAACAAATTATACTAAACCGATTTGAACTGAAGTAAAATTATTTGAACTGAGGAATTTCTATCTTGAACGATTTGGGATGTGGCATTATCCGGGGAGAGCTGGGAAGAAGCGTTACATTACAACAGATTAGCTGAACAGGGCGTGGGACAGGAGGTAGCTCAGCTGAATAACCACCTATCATCACAATTAGGAAAGTTAGCCAATCGTACTCTAAATTTATTTGACATTTTTTACATATGAATTATTGAATGCCCATCTCCTGCCTTAAAAAGATGGGGCAGGTACTACACGTTTTATACAACTAACTAAATACAGCTTCTACTCCTTTCCCTTCCCAATTTTGAAAAAAGAATTAAAAAAGATAATTTATCCCTAATAATCTAAATTTTACTCCAATTATATAAAATAATCCACAAACTTTTGAAAGTAGGTAATAATCCCAACTTTACACTTGGTTACACAAAGTGCATTTGGACTAGTTACCTTCTTTATTACTAACTTGGTGAGATAATACCAACCCACAAATTCTTGTGTACAACCGTCTAACAGTTAGACAATCCAAAATAATGGTTGTTAGGAATCAAGCCCAAATATGTTGTGTGCCCAAGGGTATCGGGTCGTAGAGGTGAAGGTCCCAAGGTCATTGGGTTTACAAGTAGAGGGGATCGTGTAAGCGGGAAGCTAGAATCACGAACCAAAGCAAAGCAATGAAGCAAATCATTGGCTGGGCAAGTCGGCCGGGCGGGTGCCTTTGTTGCTCATCCGGGCGCATATGTCATGAGGCATGTTGGCACTCATAGGCCTCGCCCGGGCGGGTGGTCACAGCGTCCGGGCGGGCGAAGGTTGATGCTGGCTTTACGCACAAGTTTGCAGGAATTTTGCTACAAGACTTATTTCTATATTTTGCATTATTATTTTAGTTTATTAATCTGATGTAATTTCCTATTTACTAGATTATGTACTTCCCCCCGTACTTTTCAAATGTTTACAAACCACCAAAAAATTAATACTTCTCAAATGTTTACAAACCAAATTTTACACACACTCCTCTCCATAATACCCCTCCACTATCTACTTTAAACAATACAAAAATTCAACTACTATCAATCAACTTTAAAATAAATTGATTTTTTATTCTCTTCTTTTTCTCTCTCTACCCACCATCAACCATACTTTTGAATTTTTTAATTTAAAATCTCTCTCTCTCTCTCTCTCTCTCTCTCTCTCTTTTAACCCACAATAAAATATCATTTTTAAACACTCCTCTCTCATAGTAAATTTGTTAAACCATTATGGGCATTATTGGAAACAAAGCCATCCTCTTTTGTTGTCTTAATTTTCGTGCTCAAATGATTTGTAAACGATTGAAAAGTACGGAGGGAGTATTTAGGAAATATTACCTTGTAAACTTTTAGGAAGTTTCCTAATTGTGCTATGATTAGGATTCTAAGGTAATTAGATTGGGGAAGGGTTTTCCTAGTTGGAGTCCAGTTAGGACTTATAGAAGGGGCTATGTCTATATAAAGACTTGTATGCCCTATGAATTTTGTATGCTAGAAAAAGCACCAAATCAGTTAGATCGAAAGTGCTTGAGGAAGAATTTAACGTAGAAAACCCAACTGGAAAAAACCACGAATCCACTATAACCACTCTACACAACTGTGTTTGGTTTTCTCGTGTGTTATTGCATACTTCTAATCTCGTTTGTAGCACCAAATTTCCTAACAAGTGGTATCAGAGCATCAGGTTCGAGATCGATGGAGAAGGTTTTTGGTGGAAAGTTCGAAGTTGAATTGTTCAACGGGAAGAACAATTTTGCGTTATGGAAAAACATGGTCAAAGATATCCTCGTTCAATAAGGGCTTCACGAGACCCTTGAGGAAAAGATCCCTAACAAGATGGAGTCTTCAAAGTGGGAAACTATGAAGTTTCGTGTAGTAAGTACCATCCGATTGCATCTTGCTCCTGAACTGAAGTATCATGTCCTTGAGGAGGATAATCCAAAGACGCTTTGGAATAAGTTGCAGAAGATGTATATGTCTACATCGTTGGCAAATAAATTGTTCCTCAAGAAAGATTTGGTCGAGTCAGGATGGACGACGATGATGACTTGAATGACCACATCAACAAATTCAATGGCTTG
>BSSO01005079.1:0-13587 GCA_030267885.1 Mesembryanthemum crystallinum | reverse complement strand
TCTTCCCCACTACTTAAAGTAAAAATAAAAAATAAAACAATAAAAAGAAATGGTAAAAAAAAAATACATGAAAATGGAATCTCGCCGGAGATCCCCATTTTTGGGCCTATCTGCCAAAAGTGGTCACAAAAAATACCCTAACGTCGCCGGACTTTAAAAAAATACCATATTGTCGCGAAGTGGCCACAAAAAATACTCATTTGGTCAATCGACTAAAGTGAACATGTTGAAATGAACAGGAATAAATCTTAAACTTTTCAACTTCGAGGTTGAATTACTTCACCCCCTACCTTTTTGTTCTTCATCAACTACTTCTCGTCTAATTTTTTTCTTCTTCCTTTTTCTTTCCTTTCAATTACTCTCTTGGTTACTTAATAAATGTCCATGCATTTATATTTATTTGGGTTGACCAATCAAGTTTATAGGTGCTCAATGTTCTCTCGAATTTTAGGTGAATCTTTCAAATAGCATAAAATTCCATTTTATTCATCTTTTTATCCATTTATTTAGATTAGTATGGCATTAATACCCGTTCGTATGTAACTATATTTATTTATGTGATGACGGGTCTGTGATTGACCGCTTGTACTCAAAAACTTAATCATGCTGTTTGTGAGCGACGAGGTGAAGGTAGCTTCAATATAAGAATTCAATTGAACCGTTTTTTTCCCCGAAACTTAAATTGAAGAATTCATTTGAACTNACCACTACAAAGATACCAACATGATAATCACCTCTACCCCAATTTGTTTGTCATTCTATGGCTGCAAGTTTTTTAACTCCATACTTTTCAAGTTAAGAATGAAAACAAGGGTAATTTAGAGTCAGATAGGAGTAATAGTGATTGCTAATAGCGGGATGTGGACAATATTTTGGAACATCCAAAAGGTGAAATGATGACAAACAAATCGGGAATGAGGGAATGGAGAAGAAAAGTAATGAATTTATGAAAGGAGCAGAATTGAGCTTCGATAATTTACACTGCTGTATAATCTAATACTTTAGGTCAGAATTTACAAAGATGAGGCTAATCAGGAACCGATAGAAGCTTTCAGGTAACTACAACCTTAATCATAGTTCTCAATGTTGTATAAATGCTCAAGAATAAAGAAGCTAACATCCAGATCATCATTAATCTATGCTTCTTGTTCCGGTCAAAATATTGTGGCAGGAGCATCGGAACTGGGTCGAGTCCCCAAACTCATGCAGATTCCCGAGTAATGCTGTCAAAGCTACATCTATAATGTTTATGTCTGATTGAATTCAGGAAGTTGCTTCCGACTGCTTTGGCAGAAGATGCAACGGCCAAGAATCCGCTGGTGTTGGATATCGTGCATGAGGTTTGCTCACAGATATGGGTGGGTTAGAAGCTGTATCAGCCTTTTGGAAATGTTGCATATCAGGACCAACAGGTATAACATAGAGTGGACCGAGAATTGGTGGTTGCTGTGTGGAAGGATCGACTGCTGGCAGTTGTGCAAGATGACTCTCCATGAAATGTGAAGCCATTTCTGTTTGCCAACATTCAGGAGGGGGGACATTTAGGTCAGGCTTAGATTGGCTGAGCCTCTCTTCTAATTCGCTTTGTATTTTCTTAATTTGTGTTTCAAGAGTGGAATTCTCCTCCTTCAGCTCATTCTTCTCCGCTGTCATCTGGTAGAATATCAAACATGTAAGAAAATATTAGAAATGAACGAGGCTATATAGATTGATTCAGATTGCTGAGCAAGAGATTTAGTTCAGATACGGCTTCGAAGCAATACACTAAGAAAATAAGATTTAGGGGAATTCATATGCGATACAGAAGGCATAATTCAGGCTATTCATAGATGAGCTGATGGATGTATTGTTTTAGTAGAGAAGGTTCTAGAGAATGAATTACTAGCTACTCCCCCGTCTCATATTATAAGTCCATTTCAGAAGGTTCATTTCCGTCTTAAATTGGGAAGTGGACTTATAATATAGGACGGAGGGAGTATAGTTTAAGAATGTAGCTTTGCAAGGTTGATTTGAAAGCCATTGTAAAGATGTCCTTCTCCTTGCCGAGTTTTAGGCTGAATGTGGTTGTATTACTACCAATACAGGAGAAGGGAAGAGAAAGAGAAAGCACACTCTAAATCCTAATACCAATGGCACATTTTGCAATTAACCTTTCAAAAGAAATAAGGGACCAAAAAGCACTTCAAGGTGTCCAAATTCAATAGCCTATCAATTTCATCTACATGCTCACTTATTTCAAAAACTATATTTATTCTTTGATCATGCACAAATCCAACCTGAGCTAGGTTATAGAATTTGATTACCGCACAAGCATGTTAACTAAACAGACTATAGTGTAGGTCCAGAAAACAACCTGAGTTGTCAAGAGAGTAAGCTATATGGATTAAATGTCATGAAGATGCAAATATCAGACATTCCCAGTTAATTCAGTAGGTGATTAAATGGAATTTGACTTCTCAAATTTCCCACATAACCTTAAAATANAACATTCGAGACTAGAAACAAGAGGTTCTTTTACATCAAATTCACCAAATAATAGAAGTAACAAGGCAAGACGAAAGATAATCCGTGGGCTTACATATTGAGACTCTGACAACAGAGTTGCATTCTCCTTTCTGAGATTTTTAATCTGAGAAACCATATCATTCACAAGCCGAATAGTCTCACTTAGTATAGAGGCCTTGCCATTGTTCTGGTCACATAACTCTGCACCAAATTTAAGAACAAATTAAGACTTGGAGCTACATGTTATCAATCCATCCCCAAGAGAATTTAAATTATTCAACTAGTTATAGAGGACCCCCACAATTGGACAGTCCATGTTAGTAAAAAGGCAAAATTACCAAGAACACTTGCGAGTCTGTTGAAATGATCATTCAATTGTTCACGTTTCAATCTTTCCCTTTCAGCCTTCATAATCTTTTTGGGTACTTTACCGCGCTTCTTTTTGTTAGGACGAGACCTGGAGATGAAATAGGCTACCTATCAGAAACACATGTTTGTTCACAATAAGATAAAATACTCATATTGTTCACAGCAAAAGGGGGAAAAAAATAATGAAAATCAGTCTTTCCATAAGCCAAAAGCAAACTCAACAGGCATAGTTAAGCCTTCTTGTTTCATTGCACATCACCCAGTTAGGTTCTCAATTGAGCTCTATTCAATATCTAATCATCAAAGAACACATTCCCTCTCATGATTGATGAAAGCTATTGTTTCAGGTCTGTATTCCTAATCGTCATTTATTGGCGATTACTAGTCATTGTGTGCTTGTAGGTCGATTTCCTTCTCTGATAGTGATCAATATTGACCACGCAAGATTTGCAACTGAAGACTAGTATATCTAGTTATCTACAAACTAGTACTCACATCATATTTCCTTTGAATTGCAAATTTGCAAGGAATAACAAGTGCAACTAATCAGAGCACAGAAACAGATGAGATAAACTAGTTTCTACAACCAATCAATAAAATATGAATATCATTTCTAGCAATAAAAGATACTACTAGTAACTAATACTACTGCAAATATAATCACAAACAGAAAAAAGTGGTAAAAGGAACAAAATTTTGAATACTCACTCGTCGATAGCATCCTCTGATCTCTCACCATCGTCACTAAGAAGCGGATCGGGAACGTCCGAACCCATCCTTTCGCCTATCACCAATTACCAATTTCACCCTGCAACAAATGAGATGAACAATTCAATCTTACTGCATCAGTTGCCAATCGGCAAAAACCGGATGCTTCAAGTAGGAATCAGACAGACAGGAAAAAAAGAAAACTATTTGAAATCCCCCATTCCTTTAAAAGTATAAATACAAAAATAAACCAAAAAGCAAATCAAAACCACCAGAAACCCTAAAGACCCAAAAAACCATCAAAAATCGAAATTCTAAGAGCTGAAACTCATAAACCATAAACACAATCCCAATTCCCAATCCAACAAACACGACACCAGAAAGGGGAAAAACAGAAACTCCATCGAATTGTGTACCTTAAGAAAGAAGGAAGGAAACAAGATCAAAAATTGAAGAAGCAGCGACGATAATAAATCATTAATCAGGAGAGAGGAAAACTCTGAAGGTGATATAAGCAAGTGGAGAGAAAGAGGAACGTATGGATTGTTATTTGTCGTCGTCGTTGTTGCGTTTGTGCTGCGAGGGTGAAAATGGAGGAGAGAGAGAGAAGAGAGAGAGAGAGAGAGAGAAGAGAGAGGCGTGTGGTAGAAGAAGAGGAGGAACGTGGAGAGCAGAGGGTAGAAGAAGAAAGAGTTGACACGTGGAAGTCACATTGTGTGTGAGTTGTGGGTGGGAGGATGTCATTACGGTCACTGTTGGTGGCCTCACGCGACCCACACGCCTTCCTATTGCGCTTTCGTTGCTTACATTATTGTCCTACGTGTATTCGACCGTAACTCTTCCTTTTTTTCTAGTGTGCTTGCCACACTCTTTTCTATGGATTAAGGAAGATGATACTAGTATGTATAAGTATATGGTAGGAGAAAGTCCTCCCAACTTGTCTTAAATTAATATTTTTTCTTTTTTCTTATTATCTGTCCCATTTTAATGTTTCATTTCTTATTTCAAATACGGTGTATCCTAGGTTGGATGCAGGTTTTAACGATAGTTCTTTAAAATCGAGCTTAGGTCATATGTGAGTTTCAACAATTGTTGTTGAAAAACATATTTACATCTGATGTAGACTGCGCTTGACATGTGTGTTTGGCCCGTAGACAAGATTGACAATCAGGCTTTTGAATCAAATTAACGGGTTCTAACTTTATAAATTCACCAAAAACCCAAGAAAATGAGAAAAGGAATAGAAAAACTTATATCAGCAAAGATTAAGGAAAATACTCCACTAGATCCAACCTATATTGGTTATGAACAACTCTACTTGGGAATCTCTAAAAAAATTTACCACATCAACATAGCTAGCATTAAAGATCAATTATCCCATTATATGTGTCATGCTATGTATCACTTCTTTATACATTAGCCATATCAACTATTTTATATTATTATTTTTTTATTAAGAAGTTGACTTGTATGACAAATACACAAATGATTGGAATTTTCAGAATATCATATAGTAGCACGTATTTTAAGACGTGCAAATTATAAATTTTTCTATTGCAAATACGTTGATTTTTTTTTTTTTTAAAATTTCTTTTTTGTTTGGATAATCACACCCCCAAGCCCAATCAAATACAATGTCAGAACTTGGAGAAGATAGGTGGATCAAGTCCTCACTTGACCTAATCCAGAATGTGGGCTGCTACCAAACCAACCCCCTTCAAATTGCAAGCAACAGGATACCAAACCAGCTTACTGGTTCATCACAGAAGGTACACTACTCCATATACTCCCTCCATTAGGAATCTAGTCGCATCACCGGTTCGAATTACACCACAAGAATGACTACTAATTCCGAGCAGAGGAAGTTTTCTTTTCTTTTTTCTTCTTCTTTTTTGTTGTTGTTGATATGGCTGCAGAAGATATATTACTATAACATGTGGTATTGAACTATTGATACCTCTCAGGTACATGTATATATAAGTTCACTTAAATGAAAAACATATTCATGAAGGAGACAATCAAATTTCTCAACTACTCATTCGAAAGTCGAAACTGCTTCTGTACAGTGACCAGAACAAGTTGGAATACTATACAACATCAATGATGTATGAAACACACATAACAACCTTAAGCCTCAGCAACATTGACAAAGGCTTTTAGGAACAGTAACACTGTGGTAAAGTCACATAGGTTCTTTAGGATCAGCCTTTCAGGTTCTCAAGCTTTAGAGCAGCCAAGGTGGAATCTGTGAACCTTCATTCTTCCGTCCAATGCAAGAGCAAGCACATCAAACTCCTCCACGTACCAGAGGTCGGAAACTATGGCCTAAGTTGATTCACAAGAAGAAAAACGATTTGAAGTAAGGCAAGTACAATGTCGAAATTTCATCTCTCAAAAAATCTGAGGAAGAGGTAGTGCTGTTTGTGAAACAAGATTATTAGACACAGCAATTCTAGAATGATTAAATTCTCATGAGAGTATTAGCATCAAAGACTACTTAGAGGTTAGAGAACTTGAGAGTATTAGTAGGTCAAGTGTAAATCTTGACAGCTCATTTATTTTCATTGTGTTTGTGTGTGTGTGTGGGGGGGGGGGGGGGGTCCTTATGAGGCGCAAAGGCCAATAAAATACATATATGTGTGTGTGTGTGTAGGGTCCATATGAGGCGTAAGGCCAGTACAATACACACACATGTATATATATAGAAGAGAAGGGGGAAATTGATGTAGACCAACAGCAAGGGCTGACCACATGAAAATTTTGGTGTTATGATTTTCTTCTGTCTGTGTACGCGCGCGCATCTATTACTTGTTTGGTTTTCTGAAGGACGAACCCCTAACAATAAGATGGTTTTCTGGCCCTACTAATCTGGCCCACAATTCATAATCTTGCCAATGTTGCTGAAGTAGCATCTACATTTTCTGGTCAAGTGGCAGGCAAATATCTCACATACAGATTAGTGGGAGCACTTAAATATTGCCTTCTCTTAATTAATTACAACCCACTTCTTAATTATTCAGTAGACTAATATGGTCAACACTATCAAGTCTAAGTACAATTGGCCTGTTATGTTATGTTCCATAATCTCATGTCAGCAACATTGGCTGGAAATTTGAGTCAGACTATATTATCAAAATGTAAGCATGACGTTACGAGCTTAATTTAAAAACAATGACAATGCTGACGACATAATCATAGTATGTGAATATGAGCATATGATAGTAATCCTTGATGTTTAGTTAGTTATGTATGCTTCTCAAAAAATTTATAAAATGAGGATATGAACTCAACTAGAAGGATTTGCAGTTTTATTCTTATCAGCATTTGTCTCAGACAATTTCACCCATTTTAATTTTGTTTTTTACCTTGAGCAAATGATGGGATGGGGAGGGATTGTGACACCGATGGATAGGCATAGCATATAAATAAAGGAAGTCAAATCCTTCCACAAGACAGTATAGTAGTACCTCAAATCCACGAATTTGATTGTTCAAGCGAGCAACCAGCTCATGAAATAATTTGATATCATCTGAAGTTTGAATTGGGTCCTGTAGATGACAATTAAGACATGAATTAAACAGCAAAGGGCAAAAAAAACAAAAATAAAAAAAAATAAAAAAAACAAAAAGAAGAAAAAAGAAAAAGAAATTCTAGGAAAAAAGGCCTGAATAATCAGAGCTTCGTCTATAACATTAACCTACAGAAAAACTGATGGACAGAACGAAAATAAGAATGGAGAATTTACAGAATTTCAAGTATACTACAAACTAGACCAAATTTACAGAATTTCATAAAGACAACCACCACCCTATGGGTTCCGCTAGGCAGAGAAGTAGAATGAAGCACAGTTCTGAGCGAGCCTGGCTTCACCTGAAACATGTTACAGAAATAACCTTGTCTACAGATAAGTTCAGTTATCACATTAATAGTATCATACAACTAAACACTCCGTATCCTTGCGACCACCAAAAATTAACAGCACCTCATGACTCTCGATAAACGTTGTCAGAGGTAATTACTAAAAACATTTTCAGTTGGAAGTGGAAACCATGACAGCAGTCATCAATGCAAAGGTTTCACAACACTGTATTGAGATGTGACTCATTCTTAGAGCAAGATGGACTTCATCATTAAACAACATTCTTACTGAATAATGAGAAAACGAAGATGATTGCAATTTGCAAATTTCTTATATTCTTCATTTCCATGAAACTGTCACTCAACAAATCTGGGGTAAGGTAAATGCTACCATACTATACCATATTACCATTCCACATCCCACTGCCTCCCATGAGGCTCCTGCGATAGGCAGGGTTGGAGTAATAGATGTACATAGCCTTGCACCTGCAATTACAGGCTGTTTCTGTAAAACCCATTACTTGAAAGGCCTTGATTGTCTACTACTACATAACAAATCCTTTAACAAGGTCCAAAATAGAAATAAAGGCATGACTTTTTGGATATAGAGAATTCTATATTTTTTATTGTTACCATTGTCTCCTCTATTCACTTGTAAACGAAAGTAAATTAACCTAGATAACCCCAAAAATGCCTCCATATGTTGTCGACCTAGATAGCATCAATGGATTTCCTTTGTGCTTCTACACTACACTAGTTAAAATATTAATGTGATGAAAGCATCTACATAAATAAAATTTCTGCCAACATTTTGATATAATTGTGGAATCCAGGGGAATCATGACTTCTAAAATGCCATCTCTCTATGTCCTGGAGGAGACAAAATTTTATCCAAGAACCACTAAATTGTCTTTTGAGGAAAAACACATAGGGCCGTATTACAGAATTCACCACTTTTCTGAAGCCTCAAAACCCCCTTCTTATATATCCTTTCTTTCCCCTCAGCTTCGAAGGCTCAACAAGACAGCGTCACTGAAGAAGCTTTTTCTAGCTGAAAAATAAATCAAATTAAGAAGCATTCACCATAATGCAAGATAGGGATGCAGTTGTCATATACTAACCCTGTCTGGGATTCTTGGAGGACCCAATAGCCTTGCAAAAGAAGTATGAAGTATTGCAGCATTATACTGCAGCGAATCAGAGAACAAGTTCTTAGTAAATAACATAAATTTGAGAAAGAATCAGCTTTCATCTCCCTTTCACCTATATATGTGGCAAAATGAACAAGGTTATTATAATACCTCACGGATCACTTCAGGAGTACAATTTTTTTTCTTTTGAGGCCATTCCAAGAGTCGTGTAATTTCAGATGAATTAACTCATTGAAGCTTATTCCATTATTACAAGAATTCCTGTTCACTTTATTCCAGGGTTGGATTACAAAAAAAGCAAGATATATTTTGTTTTTTCCCTCCACAGATTTTTCTCAGCCCAGTCATACATAGATTGGAAAGCTAAGTTGTGATGATAATTGATAAACCTCAGCATTTTGGACACAATAACATTTTCATTTTCGCAAAAAGGGGCACAAGAAATTCCCCAGTTCTCCATCAAACCCAAAATGTTGCCCCCTTTCTTAATATATAAATTAGAAAATGACTCAATTTTGGTAAAAGAAGCCCGTCGCTTGTTGTGTATAAGAAGTATCATTAGTGATGAACATTGAAATAGGTAGGGTTAAATAGATGTAACAAATCATGGTATCTTACTATAGTATCAATGCATATATTTTGTCTCCTACTCTCCTTAAGAAGCATTGGATACAGAAAGTTCTTACAAGCTGCTTTTCAGGTGCACGTGGAAGGGCACTCCTCAACTTAGCACGTATGGTAGCAGGATCAGGACCAGAGGTCACCTGTAAAATAAATGAGCAGTTGAGAGCAGCCAGATTCACCAACATCCTCATCCAGCTTCACAGATATTACATTTATGGAGATGATAGAATTCAAGGATTTATCTTCCTTCCTCTTTAAGACAGATACCAATGGATTTATTCACTTGCTAGCATCGTCATTTGTCAATAGCGTTATAGTAGAATTGGTAGAGGTCCTAGAGGAATGGGGCAGAAGGGTCCAGGTCCCCATCTAAAGATGAATATAGTCAAAAGTGACAACTGACCAACCAAATAATCTTGGGACTTAAAAAGTAGAAGATATGATACTCATCTCCCACAAGGTTGATTTAACATGCTAATCACGATTAGATCTTATTAGCAATTCAACAACAACCATAGAAATTTCAGCTTTTGACTCTATTATCGCAAGGAAGACAGTATATAAGAGGAATTCAAGTTTCGACGTCATCAAGAGACCCCAAATGAAGACTCGTATTCAAGAGCAATCCTGGTCTTACAGATAAGTAACAAGTACTATTACAACCTTACAGTGATCAAAGTCAAAAACCTATGGGAGAATTTGCCCAATAAAACAAGAAACACCAAAGAACCGAGTAGGCATATTGCTTCTCACTTTCACCAAAACTTTTCAAGCTATACCAGGGTTCCCTATATCAACTTTTGCAGCCTTGTGCTGTCAGTTAGCCACTGCCAAATGCTCTAGGAATCGTACCGTGAGGAATTGTTTCAGTATTCAATGCGCCATAGAATGACCATTACCTTAAAGATATTCTTTCCCATATAAACATTTTTCAAGCTATTAATGAAGTGATAAGTACCACAAGTTGACATAACAATGTTGTTGAAGAGAGACTTCACAGGATAACCAAGGGGCTTGGGGAAAGAAGTAGAACTCTATCTGCGTATTAAGAAGTTAAACTAGGTCAAGTAAAGATTCCGAAGGTTATGGTACAGGATGTACCTGCCAACATCCAAGAATGACACCAGTTGAAGTCAAAACCACCCTATCCAAAACAATTTTCAAAGGGCAAAGTGACTCAACAACACTTCTAACAGCTTTTGCCTCAGCTTCAATCTGAAAAAAGTAGATGAGATTATTTGACAAGAAAAGCTACATTTTGAATATAACTGAAACCACTAACAGATTTCGAGAAGCTTACTTCATCTTCTGTGGCTGGAACAGGGGATAAATGATGCGAGGCATGGAACATGCTAAAGTGGTACAAACTTGAGTTCTGAAACCAGATTGCTAACCATAGCACATGTGAGGGATAAACCAGAGGAGATAACAATGAAACAAGAAACTGTCAGGTTTACTCCACAATGCATGTATTTCATCTGCAGCTAATTGGAAAAAAAAAAAAATGCATGTTGAAATAGCATGTAGCCTAATGATACACACATCATCAAAAACTGCATAAGACTGCCTAGTAATAACTTAAGCCTATACAATACCTTGAAGATATCATTTAAACATATTCATCTATCAGTCAAGTTTCAAAACAAGATTATTTTCATAGCAAGCAAAGGAAAGAACTGTTACCTTTCTCAAAGTACGGAGAAAATACATTTTTAGCTGCATTTCTGCAAAATGTAAAATGAGAAGAGCTATTATGAATATCGTACCTCTCCAAGTAAGAAGACCAACATTCCAACATATGACATGCACTTACGATATAGGGTTTGAGTACTCTGTTCTCAAATACAAAACATTTGCTCGGACAGGAGGATTAGCCGCCTGGAAAAATAGACATGGCAAGTCATCAAATGCACGCCGTCGCCAAGAAAAGACGGGCTAGCAATAGCACAACTTCCCCAAATACTTCACCTTCGGATTAGGTGTCACAACATCATCTTTAAGAACAAAAAGATCAGAAAGTGACAATGACTGAGAAGTTTTGCCATGTCTAAGAAAAGCTGGCCCATGCTGATCCAAATCCCTTGCCATATTATCATACATTCTTGCTCTTTGCTCCCCATTTGAGATTTGAGTATCTGTACCAATGCTTCCACAAAGTTAACATCACTTTCTGAATCAGCATTGAATATTAATTATAACCACCATAACAACACTCCCTCCATCCCAAAGATAATGTCACTAACTATTAATACTTAGACAGTTAGACCAACAGAGAAAAATGCCACTTTTCTAAAATGAATATAATAGACACATGGCTTTTATATCAGTAAGGGTGTACAAATTACCCAACAATCTATGCCAACAGCCCAACACTTACCAAACCATAGCCCACAGGACATGGATTTGTCCAGAAATTGGTAAATTTCCTAAGATTTCATGACCAAAACCTAAACATCTTGTAACTACTATGGTGGGGAAAATCATCAGGATTAAGAGCTCATCAGCTCCCATATAATAAATCAAAGTGCAACATTCATGACTCCACAGGCCATAACTACTGAGAGCTTTATCATTCCAACTACTACCAACAAGACCTCAGAAAAAATAAAAAATTGTTCTGAAACAAATCAACTGTTTTCAGAAAATTAACTGCCATTAAGAGGGCAAAAACTTGCCTTTCCAGTCTTGATTAGCAGTTTAGCAAACTAGAAAATGTACCAAACAAGATAAAGCAACACTAGCTACCCAATTTTGTGTCCAGCTTAAACAATTGAGAAACATAAAGATTGGTACTTTAAAAGAAATCAAAATACCCCAGATGAAAATATGGGACAAAATCATTGTACAAATTCATATATTAATGCAAGGATTAAAAAAAATTACCTGAAGAAGATGGGGAGGGGTTATGGAGAGAGGAATTTCTTAGAACCATTTGGAAAGCACAAAAGAAGAGGAAAGTAGAGAGAACCCAGATCAAGACGACGCGTTTTGGATGAGAGCAAACATTTCTAATCCTCGCCATCACACCATGTAAGCGTTGCCCACAAGATCATTGAGTAGCAGAAACAGCCATTCTTTTCTGGGTAGGCTACTTGTTTAGATTAGATTGAAATTGAGATTGAGATTGAAGTTGAGATGGGTCATCATATGATTTCTTGGGGTTGGAAGTAGATTGATCGAGCACGACGAAGTTTGTCTCTTTGAGTGTGCGGATTACTTTCAATGTGAATGATGGTGTTAATTTCTCCAGGTTTTGAGCTCTGCTCTCTCCTTGCACAATACAATGAGTGTGTGAAATGTCAGTTACTATGTTGCAAAGATTTGGTTCATTAAAAACTAGGAAAATCTGTCGCACACTCTTTGAAAGAAATCCTCTAATAAGAACTTTTTTTCAAAAACCCCTCTCTTATAAATTAGTTTTGCACGGATAGGGCCCCAAACGTCTGAACCACTACTCTCGATAGGTTTCCGGCCTAAAAATGCTTAAAATGACTAAAAATATCCTCACATATTAGGCATTTTAGCTTCAATTGAGTTTGTAATTCTTTAGCCTTCCCCCTCATTCTCTCGTTATCAACCAAAAATTTGCATATTACAGTCTTTAGTCCCTTCAATTGCACCTCTAAATCCCAATATGTAAGGCTATTTTGGTTATATAAAGCAAATTTTTTTTTTTTTTTACTACAATAGGGGAGGGGGAATCGAACTTGGACTTAATGTACACAGGGCTTTAGTCTTTACCACTAGACGAATACCACATCGACGGGTTTTTGGCAATTTAAAATCATTACCATTTTCATCAGACTTTGTTAGGCCTATCTTTTTCCTTTATAAATATTTTCTGGGTAAGCTTGGTTGGTAGAAAATATGATCATGATAGTCATTCCAACTTGATTTGCATATAATTTAATGTCTTAAGTTTATTAGAGTCTAATACTAAGATCATAGACTAGTTGCATGCCTATGCAACCCACTTTGATGTCCTTTAAGTTTGTTAGGTTTAGTTCCAAGGTGTTCAAGCTCCGGTTCATCATTAATGGCGGAAGTGGTCTAAGAGAATATGAAAGGTTGTTGATTGGCCACTGATTAGGCCAAAAATGGGTTTAGAGTGGCCCAAAAATTAATTGGGCTCCAGCTAAAGCCCACTTTACCCAAGGAAAAAAAGAAATTGGAACTGCCCTTGGAGTTGGCTAATATTACCACAAATGCCGCTCCTCACAGTACTATAAATACCACAAATTTCAGTACACAGGTACAGTCTCTTTCAGAGTACTTTACCTGCCACTTTCTCTCTCTAACATCACTTTCTCTCTCTTACATCACTTTTCCGATCAGCCCCTTTTGTGGCCGGAAAACTTACCGGAGAGCCAAA
>BSSO01005078.1:0-13588 GCA_030267885.1 Mesembryanthemum crystallinum | reverse complement strand
CATTAACTAACAGAATGTTAACACCGTTAGGAGAGGGACCAATATTGTACACATGGGTGAAACTTCGGATTATTCATATACATTTCCCATCTTGGTATTATTTTCGTATAATAAGCCAAACTTCGGATTATTAGTGTCAATTTTTCCTGTATTATATGACGAGAAATTGAAAGCAAGCCTTCCATAGGGGGGTCATTGAAGCATGTCATAGGATAAAATCAGTGTTGAGGATACCTCAATGAAAATTTACGGTATTCACCAGAACTTGTTTTTCAAAGAAAATAAGGAGAAAGATATTGAAATCAAGTTGAAGTAGGTTACATACAAAGAACATATGAAGAAAGGGAATGTAATGATGAGTAAATTCCTTTATTCTCGAGTTATAGAGAAGGTAAGGAAAATAATAAACAACTTGGTATGTGAGAACAAGTTTACTTAAATATGATGTTTATAAGGCTAAGGGAAGAAAGCAACCTTTAAAGACTATCTATATACTATTGTTGTAATAAGAATTTTCTATGCTATTATATGTGGCATCTTATGTAGTCAAGTCTATGAAAGTGTATTAGAATACTGTAAATTGTAAAAACTGACCTTTTTTTTTTTTTTTTTTTTTTAATTCTTCATAGGTCTTGCATTACAAACTGTACAATGACCCTTGGAGGAAGCGACATACTCATTCTAGGAGGGAGTCTGCTTTACCAAATAAATGCTCGATTTAAGCTTTAGCTCGTAGTTACTCTCTCTACCATATAGTGAATACAAAAAGTGCTGATATAGGTGAAGGACAAATCAATGAAGGAAACACATGAGAAATCCCCATGTTTGTTATCAACAACGTGAAGTCTCGTAAATCTTGAATGCAGAAAAAAGTTCTAGCTTTATAATTGAAAGAAGGCACAGTTGTATAGATATATGAGTAGTGGATAATTAGTTTTCTCTTATCGTCTACTTATGTTTCCATATTTGGTTTGCTGAGATTTGTGATCGGAAGCAACTCATAGTTTGTACTCATTGTTAAATTGATTCCTTTCCTAAAGTAGATAATTTATATTTATAGAGTACTGTATAATTTTAGAACGATTTTGTGTGAGAGCCTAGCAAAATAACATCCCGACTTTCTCCATCACTCTTACCTATCTACTTTCAATCTACGCTGAATATTTGTATTTTCTACCCCTTATAGAGCATCCCACAATCCCTACTATAGTATATCTTTTTCTATCAAAGAAAGTAAAATACAAATATCAAGAGATTTATAGTACTACTCAAAAAATATTAAGACAATACCAAAAAGGCAACTGATGAATTTATATACTCCATTTCTCTTCTCTTTTGTATGGTTTTCCACTGACATAATATACTAACTATGTTTTCTAAAGTTTTCTTTATCTTTATAGGAAAAATATGTTAATCCTCAAACTCTGATCTTTTTTCTTTCTCTCTCTCTCCCTCAAATCCAGCCCGCTTTCTTAACTTCGAATTTATGCATTTGGGCATTTTATTCTAGTTTAGTACTCCCTCCGTTCCTGAAAATTGTTGTCAGACATTATTAGCACGGTCTCCAATAACACACTTTGACCTTAAATAATTGTAGTTATATAAAGTTAAAACTTATAAAAACATAATAATTTTTAGAATACTATTTAAGATGAATCCGAAAATGATAATTTTACCTTGAAAAATATTATACTTTTTTCACAAATCGACTTGAAAAATCAAATTGACAACATTTTCATGGAACGGAGGGAGTAATTGGGTCTGATCGTGGCATTAGGCATGTCGATCATATTTGGGTTGTCTAATATGGTCTTTTGGTTGATTAGTTGGTTGGATGAACATTTTATTTTCATAATTATTTTAATAGAGTTTGTTGGAGTTTTATGTAAATATGCACTTTAGGGGTAGATTTGTTTGTTTTGAAATTGTAGGGGTTATTGTGAAAAAGAAAAAAAAAATCCTAAACTTTGAGGTTTTTATGAATTTTAGCCTGTTAGAATATTACTGGAATATATTTAGGGGGATCAAATACTCATTTTCCTTGAATCTCTGTTTAGCGTGATTACCGCAAAATTTTGGTCAGAAAAGCAGAGCAACTGGTGGTTTCACACTCCAAAACTGTGTGGAGCCACTCTCTCTCTCTTTCTCTCTCCTCCCTTTCTTCCACCCACTACTACGGCTTTAACATTTCTATTCACTCTCCACGGTTCATACTCTAATAAGTCCCCAAACTTTCGAAAACACCTACTAATAATTACTCCATCCATTCTCTAAATAAGGTGACGTTTTGTGAGTTGCGGATTACAAAGCGTCACCTTATTTGTATTACGGAAGAAGTACTATTCAATTAATAAACTATCTATCATTGAATTTAATTTTCCACGTCTTACTTTGATTCTACTTGCCCTGTTTCTCTATTTGTGTGGCAATGCTTGCTTGCAAATATTTGAACTAATATTTTTGTAATTGGAGTTAGTATATTTTAAGATATTCCAGGTAAAAACAACATTTTTTTTTTAAACGTAGGTTTAGTACATGATTTAACACTCAGAATTTGTTTGTAATAATATGAATGATTTGTGATTTTGTAATGGCAGTGGATTAAAAAAAACCTACTCGTATGTAATAGCTGCCGACTATTAAAATAGCTTCGCTAATACTGTATTAAGTTTTGTTGGTAAGTGACGCGATGGGCCAATAGAAAAATACCAGGAAAGCAGGAATAAATGATGCACACTTTTAAATGGTTTGGTCTCTCAATAGACCTACACCTACTCCACAACCCCGATCTCAACATGATGTCGGGATAAATATCTACTATTTGTAGGAATACAACAATGGCAATTCTTTAGTTGGAAAAAATTGCAAACCCTCTCACTTATCTGTAACAACCCGATTACACCTACATGGTAACTAAGTTGATAGGATGTTTATGTGTATTCTCCCACACTATTTGGTTTGTACACCGCCTCACTCTTGGTTGAATCAGCTTGCGGGACTACAATAAAGAATTACAATAGCAAAACTTTCAACTCACAAAATAAAAAATCGTGAATAGTGAGGACTTGATCCTGAAAAGGATACCCTAATACAATTCAAATTAGAATTTAGGAAAGTAAATCTTAATAATAGCTTGGCCAATAAGTTAACATAATAATCCAGAGTGATAAATCCCGCAAAGCACCGAGAGGCGAGAGCCACGGAAAATTTGCCTAGAAAAAAAAAAAAAAGCCTTTGACAATACCAGAAAATCTTTTAAAATTATGCATGCGTCAATTGGCGGCTTTTTGACAATTTGTACCAGAATATCCCCGCTCCTTTTTTTTTTTTTTTTTTTTTTTTTTCTCCGATTTATTCACTACTCACGTTTCAGTGATCACCCTATTATTCATAACCAAAGATTTTGGCATTTTCATTGAGAGCTTATGAGGTAGAGATATTCGGGGTTCTTGCATAATTACGAGATTCTTTAGGAAGAGAGTTTTAGTAGGAGGAAGGAAAAAAAAGAAAAGAGTGTGTCAATGCCAAGAAGCATCTTCACTTGGTTATTGATTACTGTTTTTTGTTCGTCGATAGTAATACTTGTCTCTCTGGTTTACTTTTCATCCTTCCCTTTGGAATTGGAATTGGGAACCACATTGGATGATATTGTTGTTGCTGATGAAAAATCAAGTAGTGTTTCGCCAAATGTATTGGATAGCATTGATCAACCTGATGTGGATGGTCTCCAGCATGAGCAAGGGCTAGATTTAGATTGTCGGTCCGCATTTGATTCAGACAATAATGCATCAGTTGCTTACCGTGGCGTTGCCTGGAAGGCTGAGATTGGATGTTGGCTTGTTGGTTACCATTCTGATGTTAAACAAGTAAACATAACAGAGGTATTGAAGAAATAGTCCTAGATCTCCCATTGTTGTGTTATTGTTGTGTTGATTGCAAAATCTTAATCATCCACTCCCTCCATAAATAATGAGAAAGATGGGTATATGGTTCTCTACAATTTATGATATATGGGTTGGGATAATCTCTCCAAATCCTAAATACTAGTATAATTGTTGGTTTTATTTTAGTTTAGTTCTAAAATAAAATAAAGCAATAAAAAGAAGATTTGGGAGCCATTGTGGTTTAGGCATGCTTGTTGTGTGTTTTGTTGGTCATTGGGTGAAATTTTACACGGTGGTGAGTAGCTCTGCCACAAGCTAATTTGGTGTGGCAAGTTTAAAAGGGTTTTGACCATTGGTGTGGTATGGTGTTCTCTAAGAGGGTTGTTTAGCTCACGATTGATTCGGCTAGCAGGTGGTGATGATAATAGAAGTTGTTTGACTTTGTATTCTCAAGTTGGTTGGATAATATATTGATTGTAAGTATCAATTTGTACTGAACCTAGAGATCGTCTTACTTCTAGTTGTGATTGTAGTTGGTCCTGTTGTACACTGACTTGATTATTGATAGTGAATTATCTTTAGTGCTTAGAGATTTGCACGATGGTTTTTCCCCTGCGGTAAATTTGGTTGTGTCCTCGTTTAGTTTCTTGTACTTTATTTCTCCGTTGTGTGAAAATACAGTAATTTTTTCCCAACAATATGTTGCTGACGGTTGAGTTGCGATTTGCTAATGAATTCAATGGCAGAAAATTCATGGGAAGACCTGCGGAAATGATTGTAGTAGTCAAGGGAACTGCAATCATGAACTTGGAGAATGTAGATGCTTTCATGGATATAGCGGTCAGTAGTGTATCAGTAATATTATCATCACAACGTCACATTGCTGCTAGTTATTTTACAGAATGAGCTCTAAATTAGTTTGTCTGTTCCTGGCATAGGCGAATTATGTACAGAAACACAGTATCTGGCTTGCAACTATGAAGCAGCTCATAATCAACCCTTTGGTAAATGGGTTTGGTCAATGTGCCCAGCACATTGTGATACCAAAAGAGCAATGTGCTACTGTGGAGAAGGAACAAAATATCGGAACCGTCCTGTGGCAGAGTCATGTGGGTTCATAATCAAGTAAGCAAACACAAACAATTTATTCATATCATGATATCCTGCTTTTTCCAGTACAAGAATGACCTAATAAGTTGTTAAATCCTGTCATCTTTTCAGTTCTAGTGTGACTGACTGGAACAAACTGGATTTGGATATATTCACCACAAATGGAAGCTTAAAAGGGTGGTGTAATGTAGACCCACAAGAAGGGTTCAGCGGAAAAGTCAAATTCAAACAAGAATGCATCGCTTGTTCTCGTACAAATAATGGGCACTCTGGGACATTTTGTGAAATATCTGTTTTATCGTTCTGCATAAATCAGTGTTCTGGCCATGGCTATTGCCGCAATGGATTTTGTCAGGTATAGGCAATCTATTTCTCATATCGATAATACTTCTCAGACTGTAGTTTATATTACCATGTGAAGGACATTAAGGTGGAAAAAGAGATTGTTTTGGAAGGATAGGATTCTGGAAGAATTTAAAGAAAGAGAGATTTGCTTTGAATATCAGGTAGCCAGTGACAATCAAGTTACTAAAAGTTAATGTGGAAAATATAGTCATACTTGAAGAAATCTTTTTTCACTTGCTGGTCTTTACATTTCATACAAGTTTCCATAATGCTTTCCACCTCTCTCCTGTTTTACTGTAACAACTTATCCTCCACCCTCCTCCAATGTCATGATTTCTCTATCAAGGGTATGCTTGGAATGGGGTACAATTTATGGGAAGTTATTGGTGGAGTAATTGTTTAAGGTTGTAATATGTACTTTATCTTGGCTTGCCACGTCCAACCAAACATAATGTATTAGTATTACTCTAGGGACAAAGATGGCTTTGGTGATTAGGCTTTGGTGTGGAAAGTATGTAGGAGAGAAAGAGGGAAGGGTAATGTATAACCCCGAGGGGGCAGCTCAACTAGTAAGAGCTCTGAGATTTATTCTAAAGGTCCATAGTTCGAGTCCCTTTAGGGCCACTGGAGGTTTTCTTGGCCGTTACCTTCAGGGCCCATGGAATTAGTCGGGCAAAGCTTGGATACCCATTTTATTATCAAAGAAAAGTAATGTATTTCTCTGAGGGGTTTGGGTAATTGTTATGCCCAATTTGGAAGGAATAGTTACTCCCTAAATGATATGATGTCATCACTGCCAACCCAAGCATCCCCTTTGGGTTTTTTTCCAAATGGCTAAACCTAGAAGATTAGTAGTAGGATTCCTTTTTTGTAAGTAGCTAAACGAATATTGCACTATCGTTGTTTCACACTGTACCTTATGAATTCAGTTTGTTGTCAGTGTCGTGACGGCTGGTATGGAGTTGATTGCAGTATCCCATCAGTTTTCTCACGCATAAGAGAGCAGCCTCAGGGGCTGCGTCCATATCCACTTGATATTCCTGGTAATGCACATCTTGGAGAGAGTATTGCTAGTCTTGGTGTTGAGGTTACAAGGAAAAGGCCTCGGATGTATGTTTATGATTTGCTCCCAAAATTCAATAGCTTGCTGCTTGAGGTGAGTGAGGAGACTACTAGTCAGTCAGTTGTGCATTTTTAAAATGTTAATTTGCTTAAGCTTTTTGCTTTGCTGCAGGGACGCCAATTCTATTATGATTGCTTGAACAGATTCTACGATCACAGAAATGCTACTGTTTGGACAGATCAACTTTATGGTGCTCAGGTATTAAGTTATGTCCTCTGGTATATATATTTTGATTGTAGATTCTGGGTGACAAAAGATGCTTCTAAGTAAATGCTATATGGTATGCTAATTGCTTGCAGATGGCATTCTACGAAAGCATTTTAGCTAGTCCATACAGAACATTCAATGCTGAAGAAGCAGATTATTTCTTCGTACCTGTTCTTGATTCATGCATCATTCGTCAGGCAAATGACGCACCCCATCTGAATACAGAGGTCAATCTATAGTATTCCTGCATATATCTGTCCCTGTATTTTATCCATTTATGTATTATCTTTGGGGGATGTTGGGTGATGGTGTGCATTGCTGCCTCTTGTCTGGCTTTCTGTAACAAGCCTTTCTTAGTGGCACTACTTGGTCATTAAGGTCTTCCAAGTGTTAATTTTTTTTTTAATAAATTTTACTCATGGCAAAACTTTCTTCACCACAAGGTTCTTGCTAAAATGACGCCTTGGGAGGGCAAATATGCACAATCTTATCCCTGCTGAAAGCGAGACTGTGTTTTGCAGAAAGACCATCAACAAAGAGAGTGGGAATGCAGTCACAAAATATCAAAAGGAAAACAAAAGCAACATATGGCAGTTGTTCTAGTTACAAACTTATAATGAGCATTGCATTTACCTGATCAGGTGTCAATATGTCATGATGGTATATAGTGCGTAGATTGTTGATTGTACTAGAGGGCACTTAACTCTCCTTAAGTTATCATAATCATATATACATTGTTGTTCACTTTGTTCCTATATTTAAATCACTAATCCAAGGCCGCAAACTTGAAATCTTCATTGGTTTCATGCCTCCTGTGAATTTCGATCCAACATAGCTTCTTCATTCTACATCTTTTATCATTCTGGATAATTGGTGTATGCAGTTTGAGGTCATTTTTTTTGAATGATTTATCAAAGTAAAGAGTGGCAACTAAAATATCATCACCTCTTCAGGTTTCTGGATTCAGTAAAGTAATTGAGATAAACTGAACTCTTACCTTCCCCAACAATCTAGTGGAACTTTTTGGTTTCTTGCGATAATTTCATTGATACCAGATTCCAAATAACAACATAGGCATAGCAAGAAGGGATATATAATTTTTTTGCCAAGTTGGAACTACCTATCCCCGTCTATGCTTTTCTCCTATGCCATGTCATTTTGTTTACGTTTGAACTCAGAGTGTTTTAGTTACCTATACTAGTGCTTGTATCTTATTATGCTGAACAAGTATTACTCACTTCATAAATGCTCACATGCATTTTTCCTATGGGGTAAGCAACCATTTAATATGTGCTACATATTTCCATCTTTTTCTGATAATTTGTTGTTTCTCAGAATCATAAGGGGTTAAGGAGCTCTTTAACTTTGGATTTATATAAGGAGGCATATGATCACATTATGCAGCAATATCCTTACTGGAACAAGTCATCAGGGAAAGACCACATTTGGGTATGTTGTGCAATTTTGCAATTCTGAGAAAGTTAATGGAAGGTGAAAAAGCATTCTAGCATCTGTTTATGTGAAATATGTGATAATGACCTTTGTTGTATTCCAAAAGCAGTTTTTCTCGTGGGATGAAGGTGCTTGCTATGCCCCAAAAGAGATAAGGAACAGCACAATGCTGGTTCATTGGGGCAACACAAATTCAAAGCACAATTATTCAGCAACTTCCTACTGGGATGACATCTCCCCTGATAGAAGAGGCAATCACCCCTGCTTTGATCCTAAAAAAGATATCGTTCTTCCTGCTTGGAAGCTGCCCGTTGCGAACTCCTTAAGGGCCAAACTTTGGGCAAGGTAAATATCTCAGGAGAGAACTTATCTCATGCTAATGCTGGTTTCCTTTAGCTCTTTGCTCATGTGGATCCACTTATCTGCGTTTTAACATGCTCAATTGTGCTTGTCTTCGGTTGCAGGCCTCGTGAACAGAGGAAAACACTTTTTTACTTCAATGGGCATCTAGGGCCAGCCTATGAAAATGACAGAAAAGATGCTAAGTAAGTTTCATGAACATGGGCATCTTTGAATCCCAAAGGATATAATTACGGTTGGCATGTTGTTAATGTCTAAATCTTATTCATTCTCTGGTTGATGTCGGGATTCGAATATTGATATTTTATTCAGATATAGCATGGGTATTAGAGAAAAAGTAGCAGAAGAGTTTGGTTCAAGTCCAAACAAAGATGGGAAGCTGGGCAGGCAACTCCAACATGATGTGATAGTGACTCCAATACGCTCTGAAAATTATCATGAAGAACTGGCTAGCTCTATTTTCTGTGGGGTTTTCCCTGGAGATGGTTGGAGTGGTAGAATGGAAGATAGCGTTCTCCAAGGTTGTATCCCTGTGATTATTCAGGTATTTTCGGCTTCTCATAAGCTTTGTATAGTCTTCTCTGATTTTCTGATTGATCTCACATGCTAATTCCATATATTCTAACAGTAAAGAAGTGTGTAGGGACTTCCATTCAAAACTGAAATGATTTCTCATATTCCCAAGTTTTGAAGTTTCGAATTTGTGTCACATGTCATCATGTTTATTGATTAATTTCCCTGCCTATTTGCTCCGATGTTTAGTTCATATTGATCAGCCAAAAGAATGTATATCATTGGCCGGAAAAAGATCCCAACAAAAGCATTTTCATCTTCGTTCAAGTCTTGAATGAAAGTTAGGTGTCTGAGTGTGATATAGTGCAATGGTTGAAGCGAAGGAAAAGGAATTGTCTAGTCCTCAAGTTAATGCTTTGGGCAAAACAATTTTGTATGTTTGAATACTACTCTTTTTGCGCAAAGATTTTGGAAGGTGGTTAGCATGCGGATAGGAGTAAATTTCTTGCTGCTAGGATAGAAGTGAACATCTAAGTAAAAGTTGTGTCAAGATGAAATATTAGAATTTTAAAGATGATGACACCTCACTTCATCTGTATGTCGTATTGCTAGTGGCTTCAAAAACATTTATGACTGGCTTGCACTATCATATTTTGCATAGTCTTGCATTATATCTTAAAATGTTAAATAGGGCTCTTTGGTTGTGGATGTAGAAATTGCTTCATCATATATTTTCAATACTGCATCTCATATTAACTTTCTTGTGGTTATCAAGTATGAGTAAAGATGAATACGTGCTTCCGTCTCATATCAATTTAGAAAAAACGAACCTTCAAAATTCATTAACGGTCTTTTGGTGATTTTCGGTGCTCAGGACAGCATCTGCCTTCCTTACGAGAATGTCCTCAACTATGACAGTTTTGCTGTTCGGATTGCTGAGGATGATATTCCAAACATGGTGAAGACTCTCAGGGTAATGTTATCTTAAGACATAATGTTTGAGTGTGCATTTCTGACTATGCAAATCTGAGCTTCACCTGACTGGGGTTCCTTGTGTTACTCTAGGGATTTAATGAGACAGAAATAGAGTTCAAGTTAGTCAATGTGCAGAAAATCTGGCAGCGCTTTCTGTATCGAGACTCTATCTTGCTTGAGGCTCAGAGGCAGAAATCTAATTTTGGGCATGTTGCTGATTGGGCTGTAGAGGTATCGCAATTGAGTGGAGATGATGTGTTTGACACACTTATACAGGTATTAATTTAATATGGTCTTTACTACCATGTTACAGTGACTTCACTGACTTGGGCATTGTTGATGCATATCACCTGCCTTGTCTTCCAAACTCATGTCTAGCACAAGTAATTTCATCATATGCTTTTGTTATATACCACGTATGAAGGTGAATTTTCTTTTACCTTTTTTGGGGGTGGGGGTGGGATTTTGTTTTTTAGGACACAAAAATTTGCAAAAATTTGTATTGTATAAGTTATGTGAAGTCAATCCAATTGTTCAGTCACCGTAGTTTCCTTGAGTAAAGTCACCATTGTTTTTTTTTTTTTTTCCATTTTGGAAAATGGTTAGCTTGCACTCCATCTTCCAACGAATGTGAATGTGGCACCCTTGGAGAGTAAAGCAAATTTGTAACTCTAAGCTGCTGGGTATACAGCAATATACAACCAGCTACACAGCACTGCAAAGAATTAGGCGCACAAACTCAGGAGAAACAAGCTTTGTATTAGCTATTTTTAAGAGTTTAGACTTTGTACAATTATCATAATACCTCACACACAGTTGAAATTGTATCTGATTAATGATACAGTTTTCACTTCCGCTCCTGTCAGCAAACAATGCAAATGTTGCTCTCTTCATCTTTGCCACTGGTTTTCCCCAACTTTATGCTTGTACTAGTTCAGCTCCTGGTGAAGGTGGAGGGGTTTCCTAGTTTCATCAAGCCAGCCAAGAAAACTCCTCCAAGATTCTCTCGTAACTGAGTACTCAAAGTAGATGTACTGTAGGGCATTAGGCCCTTTTTGCGCAGAGCACACAGCTGAAAGGAAAGATCACCCCCCCTGTTCTGCAGACTATCAGTAGTAGCTAATTCGCCATATGCAGCTAGCCAAAGAAGCTGCAAAGAATTATCATGTGTCTAGGGACCGGACAGCTATATGCTCCCATATAGTTTTAGTCCACGTAAGCTTAGCACCAGTGGATCTAAAGTAGTCATAAGACTTCAAAACATGAAACTTGTTGCCAGCTTCCCCGTTTCTAAGCAACTCTTCAGCATTTTGGTGAGAATCTGCTTTCTCAACCATGTGATCTCTCAGATGCATGAGATTTTTCCACCCCCTTAAAGTCATTTTTTTGTACAGAGTCATCTATTTCCTTAAGAAAAAAATCACCCCTTTTTATTAAGAAAAATCACTTGGTGTGTTCTATATACATTGGGGTTTATGCAAGACTTACTGTAAGAGGGATCAACATGGGGGATCATTAAGGTACATCAAAGGATAAAATCACCCTGAGTGAAAAATCACCACAACCTCTTTTTCAAAAGAAAATGAGGAAAAAGAATTTAAAATCAAGTTTGAAGAAGGTAACATACATAGAACAAGTGATCAAGAAAGGGAACAAATGAAAAAAAAATCCCTATAATTATTCTCGAGTTATATATGGAGAAAGGTAAGGGAAATAAGAAACAACTTGGCATGTGGGAACAAGTTTGGCGAGCAAATATGAAGTTTATAAATTGTGGGAAGAAGGCAACTTTTAAAGATTATCTATCTACTATTGTTATTACATACAATGATAATTTTTTGTCCCACTATATATACCATCTCATGTAGTCAAAGTGTGTCAGAACTACTATAAAAGCTAACCTCTTTTATTTCTTCATAGGTTTTGCAATACAAGCTGTACAATGACCACTGGAGGAAGCGACAAACTCATTCTAAGGAGGAGTCTGGTTTACCAAACAAATGCTCGAATTAAGCTAGCTCGAGCAGGCTCGTAGTTACTCTGCATACCATATACTAAATACAGAAAGTGCTGATATAGCTGAAGGACTAACCAATAGGGAAACATACAAGAAATAATCCTCATGTTTGTTATCAACAACTTGAAAACTCTTACTCTATGAATGCGGAGAAGTATGGTTGAAACCCTCACTGATTACCTGCAAAACAAATAAAGCAAAGGCCAACTAAAGAGTAAGCAAAGGGATTTAAAAAAACACAACTATATTGTACTTATTGTATATGTAGCTGGCTTTAAAATTGAAAGGAAGAAGCACAGTTGTACAAATTTTAGTTTTCTCTTGTGTACTGTTTCCATATTTGGTTGCTAAGTGTTGATTATTTGTAGCAACTCAAACTCATGGTTTGTATTTCATTTGTAAAGCATTGATTCCTACACTCGATTGTAATGAATAAATGATTCTTTCATATTGAAAGGTTTTTTTTTTTTTTTCTTTTTTGCTAAACAAAAGGAATGTGCTAGTGAATAGCAACCGATACACCTCCCGCTACGTAATGTTCGAACTCTCGTGTTCAACCGTGAACATATCATACTAACTGAACAACCAGCGCAAGCACTGACCCCGTCAACGTAGCACTATCACGGGGCAAGTATAATTCCTAGAAGGCGGAAATTAACAAGAGACATGGGGCGATGAGGAATCGAACCCATGATCTTGACTTACCAAACCACTTGAATTTGTACCAGGAGATATCTATATCTTTATATGTTTCACTTGAGTTTGTAATATAGGATATACTCGCAAGGTTGTACGTGTAACGAGCCAAGGTAATAGAACCCAAAGAACAAGAGACGTCTCTAGCTAAGATAACCGCACGTCTTGTATTTCATATGCGCGCTTCTCCTTCTCTTATCACCAACTTTTGGGAACTCGTCACTCATCACGGAATGAAAAGGTATTGGGGAAAAAAGGTACCATCTATAAAAGATTTGTAGATTAAGATGTTTTAAGGTGGAAAAAATTGGTCGAATCTAAATTCAATGGATAAAGGTGATAATGGATCATGTGGAGCCATATTCATATCCATATCCATTTATATTTCTCCATCCATATCCATCTCCATATCCTTTAACTTCACTTCATGCATTCATATCCACATCCGGTGAATGAAAGCAGGTAAAGGATATGAAATTAAGATTACTGATAACGAAATTTTCATTTAAGCAGAACATAATATTGTCTTTGAAAAATTAAATCGATAATCGGCAAGCCATAATATCAAGTTAAACATAGAATATGCACAACATAGACGATTATTCATAAAAGGATTTTTTGCGGGGAACCCCCTTATATAATACACTTTTTGGAAAAAACCCCCTTATATAATTTTTTTTGTGGGGAACCCCCTTATAAGTTACTTTGGCCATGACCAACCCCCTTTATTCAATTTTCCGGCCAATTTATGAGATTTTAGGACCGATTTGCCCTTGCGAAAATTTTTCAAACGGGTTTTTTCTTCACCATTTAGATCTCATTTGATTCATACTTGGCATTTTTGTTGAAATTCACATGCTAAATTTTCCAAAAAGTGAAGAAAAAACCCATTTGAAAAATTTTCGC
>BSSO01005077.1:0-13590 GCA_030267885.1 Mesembryanthemum crystallinum | reverse complement strand
AGAATTGGTAGGTTCACAATGAAGATGGGTGTTGAATTAGACATGTGCAAGGCAGGGGGTAAAAACATGGGTAAATTGGGAAGTTCACGTCAAAAATAAGGAAAAGTTAACACCGTTTGGGGTTTTGCTGTCAAGTGGTGGTCTTCTACAATGTTGGCCAAAGTAAAGGTAGTTTTTGGCAAAAAATAAAAAAGTAGGTAGTTTCCCACAACTTGAGCCAAATTATAGGTAGTTTTCGGCAAAAAAATCCTATATGATATGAATCATAGCTTTAGAGAAAAAGAAATAAAAGGAAAAAAGACAAATGATGCAGCAGGCTTTTATTTCTTGTAGGATTTCAAGGGCCAGAGTTGAGGTGAGAGAATGTAACAACTGTTATGAGATATTGAGATTAATATTTTGTTGTGAATAAATAACATCTTTAAGCAATAGTGAATCGATTGTTGGTCATAACATCACAAATGTGTCATGTTCGCACCTTCCTTGTATAATCAAGCTTTTCTTTATCAAGTAGTACTAAACAACAAATCACAACTAACACAACTTTTGAGCTTGGCCCTGGGTAAGTGGGTAGTTAAGTCATGAAATAGGTACAATTTATTTGTTTAATTTTTTTTCTCTTTTGTTTCTTTTTCCTTTTCATTTTTTTTTTGTTTTGTTTTTGTTTTTGTTTTTGTTTTTGTTTTGTTTTGTTTTTTTTTGTGTGTGTTTGTGTGTGCGTGTGCGCGTGTGTGTAATGGATTGTATTATCAAACTGGACATGTCTATCTCCACTACAGAGGTAGGGGTCCTACAATCATAAAGTGATGGTATATGCAATCTATTCAATCAGTTAAAAGATGAATGAGTTGGGGCCATATATGAAAGTATATGATTAGAGCTGTCATTTGTGATGTCCACCTCAGACTGATGTGCCATATATGGGGGTGGCTGGATGCCCATTTTGCTGTGTTAATTGGGAAAAGAACTGCTGTGTTTGCTTGCCTAAATTTGGGAATATTTTCTTTGATCCTAAACATCAGGTGACCTATGGATGGTATATTTAACCTGAAAATGCCAACCTAGTGCATCAAATGCAACATTTTGCTATTCCTTTTGAAGAATATTATGCTATTGTTGCTCCTGTCATCCTAAAATGAAATTTAATCTTGGCCTTGAAGGAAAGTATACCATGAGAAACTTAAAAAGTAAGTTGCGGTTATAAGAGGAGTGTTACGAGAGTGCTTTAAACTGGTAAATGTTTGTCCCAGGTTGGAAGGAGTACTATTATTGATGTTACCCATTTTTGTTATTTATAACTGAAATTTTACTTGTTATCATAAATTTTCTCATATATGCTTCGAGTTTATAGATAAAAGAAGCTTAAACCAGTTGTTTACCATGGCATCAGTGACTTGCCCCTTTCTAACAAATGGAGTTTCGTTTTTACGATTTCATTTTCCTGGATAGATGAATTTAGCATGACTTCCAATATTAGACACTGAATTGGAATCTAAATCCTTGGAGAAGATCCAATTACTGGGAAGTGGGGGTATATGATATATTGTTACAAACTCCATGTGTAAATTAAGTGTGGCAATTATTGTTAGGCATACCAAAGCTAATATGCTATGTTTTCTCGTATGAACATCACATGCCAGGCTTATAAAAATATAAATAAAAAGATGCGCATGATATGTGAGTTTTACAAACCACCAAAACTAGTGCAAAAGAATGTTTGCACTTCTTTCCCTTCGGAAAAGGATCTGAACATTATAGGTTTTTGAAGGCTGATCTGGCATCGAATGGTCCTTTGGGCAGGGAGAGGACAGTATAACATCTCTCTACTGCCTGCTTTTTTTAACATGGATGTCTAATATTACCATGTAATAACTTGATACTTTGAGAGCTTGTATACTCCTATGTCTTAAATTTACTTCACATTAATAGAACTCTTCGATGATAAATATTCCATTGCTACAAAAGCAAAACCCCATAGTTAAATAGCCCTTTATACGTGGATGCCTCAGAGAGCTATAGCATTGCTACACTATGGGTTTCAGTGTTATATGATTGTACTAACTGGATTTTTAACTGACGCGGAAACAGATTGCAGTTACTTTAGTTTTAGTTCTTGACTTGGATGCTTTTGAAGTTCAAATCTAGTAACTTAAAGGGCCCTTCTCATGGGATGGCTTGTGAGTTGTGAGTGTTGCTTCTCAATGAGAGCAACCTAGTTAATGTGTCTTCCACATTGCATCCGTAAATGGAAGCCTGTTACTAACATTATAGGGTCATACTTTGATGTTGGTTTGAGTGTATTCTAATACGACTTACGAGGGCATTAGTACTTAAATCATGAAGTTGTATCTTATTGCATCTCAATCAACATGTAAGATTACAGTTCAAAAGTTGTGGTTTTAACTGTTGAACCTGATGAAAATGGTACTTATTTGCAGAGAGGGTTGAGGGAAATTGCTGAACTGTATGGATGTGAATCATCCTTGCACAGCATTGAAGATTACCGAAGACGCTCTGGCATTGAATCTGTTAGCTCAACTTGTTTTGGAGCTGCAAGAATCTCTGGAGTACTGATTGACGATGGCCTTAATTTTGACAAGAAGTATGAGATTGACTGGCATAAGAGTTATGTTCCATTTGTTGGTCGGGTTTTAAGAATTGAGCACTTAGCAGAAAAGATTCTGGATGAAGTAAGAACCTGTTGGCTCCTCTATGTAGAATTCTTGTGTTTGCGCAGAAACTTATCTGCTTTCTGGCAGTCTGGCACTTCAAACATAAGCAGACAAAAATAGCATCTTCAAGACTCTTTCCATCAGTCAGCTCTTTTATTGCTATACATTTCAGATTATCAAGCTTTACTTTTTCCCATAATTTTCCTTCTTGGTATTTATTTAAAAGAACTCTTCATTCCTGACTCAACTAGTATCAGAGCTTGTTGCTGGGGTTGAATTTTAAACTTGGGATGTAATATATTTTCTCCTGTTTGAATAATGTTGTAGGACTTGGCAAATGGAGCTACATGGACTCTGACCAAGTTTACTGAAATATTTGTTGGCAAACTGAAGTCATATCCTTTCAGTTTGACATAATATTCCATAGGTTTACTTTATGCCTAACATGAACAGATTCACATGACTTTTCTTGCTATTTTATGTTCCCTAACTTTTCTCCTACAGTAGCTAATACAGTGGTGGCATTGAAAAGCATAGCTGCATATCGCGGTGGTCTTGAAATTGATACAAATGTCACGGAAATAGAGGCTGAGGAAGGTCTTGCTGAAGTTTTAAGTGGTGAGTGAGGCTGAGATAATTATGTCGTTTCAGTAATAAAAATATTTTCTGTTTCAGATATTTAAAAAATACTGTTTGTTATATCTTGCAGCTGGGAAACCTGTTCGCATTGCAAATAAGAAGTTTATCGACTATATCTTTATTCGTAGTTTGGAGGTTGCTTTGTGCTTTGATTTACCAATGCAGATACATACAGGGTATATTAGCTTAAGGGTACATTTTAAGTCTTACAAAAGGATTTTCATAGTTGGTATTGTTGAGTTTGTGAAACTTCCATTTAGACAATCCTTATAGTGTTATGTTTACTTATTCCTTTTGTTTTGCACTCCTTTAACCCTTTAGTGGCAATGGCCTTAGGTTTGGAGACAAAGATCAGGACTTGAGGACATCTAACCCCCTCCATCTCCGAATGTTGCTCGAGGATAAAAGGTTTTCCAAGTGCCGGCTCGTTCTCTTACATGCTTCCTATCCATTTTCAAAAGAGGCATCGTACTTGGCATCTGTTTACTCTCAGGTAATTCTTGGACCATTAAACTGAGCAAAGTTTCCCTTTGCAAAACTGTGCGGGCTATAGCTAAACCTTTTCCTGATGTTTTAGGTCTACGTCGACTTTGGCTTGGGAGTTCTTTTACTTAGTGTCAATGGGATGAAATCAGCAGTCAAAGAGCTACTGGAACTAGCCCCTATTAAAAAGGTGATGTGTGCTTTTTTAAGATAAATATGCAATATAAGTGAACTAATTGATTACCAAACTAAACCATACCATGCTGTAACCCAGGTGCCTTTTACAAGGCTCCCACGTATGGCAAGGTTTTGGGAACTAGAAAGAGGCCGTCTTACTTCTCAAAAATTAAGAAGTAGAGGAATGTTTTAGTGGTCATTTAGATTAGCCTATTTTGATCAAAAGTTTGATATAGTATCCAACAATGACACTTCTAACTCTGTTTAGGTTTAGAATATATGTTGGTAATCTCGAGGTTCCATTTTTGACTATTATGCTCGTAACTTATTTTGATGTCATGATCCATACATAGCGTCTTTGTATTTAACCACTTCAATAATTAGGTAGGATGCAGATAATCAATTCTTTCCTTCCCTGTTTGAGCAAAGGACGCCTGTAGGTTTCTTTTGTTTGTATACTTTAGAAAGCACAACTATCACTATTCCTTGACCCTTTTTTTTGTTAATTACTTTGACTTTTTGGAATGTCCTACGAATAATTGTATAACCTCTTTCCAAGATATGGTCATGGTACAACACTGGTCCATTTAAACTGTTAAGTCTTCCAAGTGCTTTCTCTAGAGGAGTACTTTTTACAGATTAAGCTCTGCCCCAACCCTATCCTCTTGAGAAAAAAGGAGGAAATTTTAATAGGTTGGTAGTTTTGTTACTTTTGTATGACTTGTCTATTTAAGGAATTAACTTCCTGTGAACAATCTTGTTCATGTAATCTAAAGGTTTTAAGCTGATTTGTTGTTTCCAATAATTTAGTGAGAGGTAAGAAGTGTTCTTGATCCGGAAATTTCAAGGGCTCTGGTTGTGTGAGAAGTTCATCGGATCCTCAAGTTGAAAGACGATCTTTGCGCTTTCTCTGTCTGTCAGTTTCCTCCTAAATTAGAGATGCTTTGAAATGAATCCTGTGATCTGTTTTTGTCATCTATTGGTCATTTTCTTATCAAAAATATCACAATGCATTCAAATGAGTAGTCAGTACACTCTTTAGGGACCTTATCTGGCGGTTTTAGTGAGCTGTACAATTCTAAATGCGTACCAGACAGTGTATGTGGTGTCTTAGCTGGGTATGTGTATCATCTTCTCATGTGTATTTAGTTATCTATGATGAAACACAGTTAGGGCTAGTTTACTTGGAAATATTTCTGATTGTGATGTAATGCATCAGTTTAGTAAGGAGAGGTAGGGTTGCAAAAGCAAGGAGGAGGGGAATGAACTGACTTGAGAAGTAATCATGTTAACAATCAACAACTACAAATTCTTTGAGTAGCCATGAGCATGTGTTTAGCTATATATATACATATAATCATTACACGTAAGTAAATGCCACCTTACAGTTTATTGTTTCTTCCTAACAAAATTACACTATATATGTTGAGACTAGAGGTTTCTTTTCCTCCCAGGCTTTAGCTTACTGTGTGAGCAAAGGTTACTACTTTTCTCTGCAAAATTACATGGTTCTATGTTAATAACTGCAGAATATATCATGTTGAAGATGATTATCTGCAGGTGATGTTCAGCACTGATGGCTACGCTTTTCCTGAAGCATTCTACATAGGTCAGTTGTCAGTATTTTTGGTTCATCTATTTAGGAAGTTAAAATGTCGAGTTGGTTGTTAGAACACTTGTGGAAGGCTTTGTACTGTATATGTCAATACTGCAATAACAATAAGTTAAAGCAGACATGATTTCAATGAAATAACTTAAGAAGTGTTACATTACGGAACAAAGCACCAAGTTTTTGAACCTCTTATATGTGAAGAATCCACACTGCTAATATATCCCCACATATAAGGGTGAATACAAGATTTGTTACATGGAGTATTTATAATTCCTTAGGAAGCTAGACTTTTCTGAAATTGGAGGACTCTTTCAGGTAAATGTGAGCCTCCTTGACTACTGACCTTTTACGTTTTTCCTTGGTGTATTTATCAAATTTGCACTGCAAGTATATAGATGACTTAAAGCTAGATTTTCTGAACGTTGAGGACTCTATCTTACTGTTTCAGTGTGATACATCTGGCGTTATGATATCTTTGTTTAGGATCACATGCAAAGGGTGTTATGCTAGTTTAAAACCACATTCATAACAAACTGAGACATCCCCCCAAAAAGGTGTCAATCTTTACAAATATCAATCATAATATTTTAGGGGAATACCAGTTGCTGTTCTTGCTTCTACTTCAACTTTTACGGGACATTCTGAAATAATGGCTTACAACTTTCTGCAATTGAAAGATTGACAAATAACAGATAATCTTATGCATAAAAAAGCGTATAAGCTGCTATGTTATTTACATTACAGTAGCATTTTATACTTCTAGTAATTTAGGNTGTTTACAGTTATTTTTCATGTTTCCTTCTTGTGGGGTATATTCCAGGAACTAGTAGGTAGATATGCAAGACAGTTCAGCTTTTAACTTGCCACTCTTATCAATCTCCATGGTTTTTTGAAGGAACAAACCAAATGGCCGTGCAATGAACTGGAACAAAAACTGGTGTAAGAACATGGACACACAAGTTGGTGCCGTCTTTGACTTTTAGTTCCGATAAACTCTTGAATGTGGATGTTCCAAGAAGGACCTTTCACTAGAAAACCTTCTCCCTTTAGAGTGAGCGTGTTAATATTGTCTCAACATGTTGCAAAAGCCGAACTGCTTTTATTTTAATCATTTTTCATTAAATGGTGCTATGATGCATGTTTTGAGGTTGAAGAAAATATTTGCCCTGTGAGCTTTCCGTGGATGGAAATTGAAGTTTTTTAGTTGATGCTATTACTTTTGACCTATTCTACTGTAGTTATCCATGCATGCTACTCCATAAAATCTTTAAACTTTAGAGTCCCAAAGCTTGGCAGTGCCTGTCTTCCCTGTGCAACTGATGTGATGAGAAATACTAGAAGCGTGTAGATCTGACTGAAGTTGGTACCATCAATAATTAGTAGATGTATGTTTCTATTTCATAGTCCTGACAGTGTAATCTGTATCGTAACCTTACAGGTGCAAAGAGAGCACGCGAAGTTATCTTTTCGGTTCTACGTGATTCTTGTATTGATGGTGATCTTTCACTTTCTGAAGCATTAGAAGCAGCTAAAGATATCTTTGCTCAAAATTCCATTCAGTTTTACAAGATTAACTTGAGTGGTAAATGCGCACAGACAAATATTGTGTCTCATAACTCAGGAGAGATTGTGAACACTGTTCCACCAAGTGAAATTGCTTTAGTCCGTGTTGTCTGGGTTGACGCTTCAGGGCAGTGCAGATGTCGTGTAAGTTCTTTCTAAGTTATAAGAAATATTTTTATTTTAATTTCTGCAGCGGTCTAATTCAGTAACTTATCATCAGTTTTGTACTAGGAGTACATTGTTGATTAGAAATATAATCTCAGTTTGTGACATTCATATATAGTAAGCAGTTAGTGCTTTTAGTGTTAGGGGAAACATAAGATTGAGACTTATTGAAGCAAATTCTACTATAAGCTCAGGTATCCCCTTTTTTCGATTCAATATAAAGCAGAATAATATCCTCCAAAATTACTTGACTTCAATACCCTCTTTCCAGCTGTCTTCCTCATTTTCTAGTCATAACCTCCCTTCTACTGTTGATTATGTTGATTTTGTGGGTGATTTAGGTAATCGATAGTTCAATTGTCTTCACCATCTAAATCTCTCTTCCCTATGGTTTTAGGGGCTAGCTGTAGCATTTTAGGAATGTTTTATTCTTTTATCAGCACCCAACATTAACATGTGCACATGACGAAAGTGAGAATTGCGCTGCCAAAATAAAACCAACCTAGTGCATGCTGTCACATCAGCGGAATTAAGTGCCACCATAAGTTCAGTGATGCATTCAGCCACCAGAACACATGCACTGCCACTCTTACCTTTGATTCGCTTCTACCTTAATCCACAACAATGTAGCCTTGCTGAGAGAGGCAGAGGGGAGGGAGGAAAATAGATCGGTAAAATATGAAAAAGAACTGGTGTGGGAAAAGCAAAGAAGTATTAAGAGATCCCTTTATGATTATGGGACAAAATGATTCGCACACCCCAACTGTTGGACTTTGGAAATCAGGGTTCATTAAACCACTTTTTTATGAACTTTTCTGTTCCTTTTGTTGACCGGATTCAAATTCATCTCTTCATGTCTCTCTTCTTCCAAGATACCCTTATACGTTCTATTGCAATGCTCTATTTAAACTTGGATATCAAGGTTCTTTGCATTATTGCTCCAAATGATCCTTCTCTAGTTGATTGCATGGGGCAAAATTTTTGATCATTTGTGTTGTGTCTTGAACGTCATTACTAGATACACTTTCTACCAGTCATACCTTAATAGAGATTACATTCTTGATAGTATGGACAAGACCTGCACAACCTTGTAATGTGCGATCTTGAAACTGATGCATGTGCCTAGGCATATGCCACTGTCTTGTGTCCCCTAGGGGATACCATCTTACTATGTTACTCCCACACAGAGAGTCTCTATTGATTGAATTTATTAAAGAAAGTGATGGCTTCTTGCTGGATTTTGTTGTTGCTATATTGTTATTTACACAGTCTGTACATGCTGGTGTTTCACTTATTGCTCAAATACTAGTAAACGTGTAAATTTGCTGCATCTTTGTGCACAATCTGCTGATATAGGTCTTCCGCAACCTGCTAAATGAACTTGGTGGTCATATGGAACAGCTTGATTCTTTCTCTTTCTCACATGAGAATCTGTCTCACATTCAGGTCTTTCTTTGGCTCATTGGGCATTTTCATTGTATGTATGATGTTTCTAGGTGGTTCCTGTAAAACGTTTCCACAATGTTGTCAAGAAAAATGGCGTTGGTTTAACTTTTGCATGCATGGGAATGCCTTCGTTTATGGATGGTCCCGCTGCTGAGTCTAACTTGACAGGAACGGGTGAGATCAGACTTATTGCCGACCTGTCAACCCAAAAGACAATCCCATGGTAAATTAAATGAAGTTGAAGTGCTCTCTGTTTTCTTTTTCCATTGGTTATCCTCGTCCTTGGAACATTATAATCAAAATTTGGCATGTATCAATCTTTTGGTTATTCTGCATTCTGTAGTATAAAATGTGTTTCTGACTTTGTGAGAGACAGTCAAGCATATTGGAAGATTTGCTTTAAGATGTTTCCTCCTGCTGCACCATCACAACCAATGAGAAAGTTTTTTTAATGGGCTTTGTTCCATTATCAGTGATGGCTAATCCTTGTGAATCATGACATTATATGTCATTAATGTGGTACCAAGTGTTGCTTATATCACGTGGAAGAAAGGGATTAGGAATTGACAATTCTGCTTAATCAAAGCAAAATCTAGTGTTGGCTCTTGAGTGAGAGTACCTAAAACTGGGGAGGGTAAGTTTTACAAATCAATGCTGAGAGTACCCACATACTTTTCTCTTCTATGATTTCTATGGAAGTCTAAGGTCCCAGAGAGAGTTAACGCTTTTGTGTGGACAGCGCAATTCTAGATAGAGTTGAAGCTATATAGATTCTAGCATGATGTATGCAGTTATCTGCTGTAATAGAAGAGACTAGGAGACACGCTACATGTGTGAAAGCAGGCATAGACGTTTTTCAGGAATTAGAAATACTTAGGCTGCCTCAATACTATAGATTCGAGCATTATCAGATTAGGGGTAACGAGTGCAAATTCCGTCTCTGATGTTTCTTTCTTTTGTCATTTTGTAGGTCTTGTTACTGGGGAGATTAGCTCTGACATTTTGGCATAGGGCTACACTTTAACTTTCCTTGTGAGATAAGATTGTTTTTCTAGCCGTTTTGGCTGATTACACGTGATTTTTCAGGCGTTCTCTAACTGATGTACATTGTACAGCGTGATTCACTTGTTTCATTACCTTTGTGTTTGAGTACTTCTTGCCCGTCTGATTTAGTTTCTCATCATGCAGAATTGTTAAACTGTGTTCTACATGATTTGGTCGTCTTAATCTTCATAAAAATTTCCACTTGTTTCCTGTCTAAAAAAAATGATTTATCAATCTTTATCAGAATTACCTTTGGATCATGTTTGTCTTTTCTACTTTTGTTGTTGATAGATGTTCTATTTTTCATCCATCTATCATGTTTCAATTGAAATGTTCACAGATGTGTTTGTGTGCTGTCATTCATAAACAAATAATACCACTTTTATCAAATAAAGGCACAGGATGGGGGAAGAGAAAGAACTGTCAATTATGTCTCATTCTACCTCTTCACATATGTTACCTTTTTTTTCTTTGTCAGGGCTAAAGGGGAAGAGATGGTGTTGGCTGATATGCATCTGAGACCTGGTGAGCCATGGGAATATTGCCCAAGAGAGGCATTAAGGAGAGTTGCAAAAGTTTTGAAAGATGAATTCAATTTGGTAACTTCACATTTATCGCCTCAAATATAATGGAATGGGTCTTCCAACTCAATCTGTCTTATCGCTTCTATATTGTTTGTCTAGGAAATGAATGCAGGCTTCGAGAATGAGTTTTATCTCTTGAAACCTGTAACAAGGTGATAAGAATCCTTCTGTCTCTTCTCGGCATCTTCAGTCTCTTTTTTTTTCTTCTTTTTTTTTGGTGACTCAAATTATGTTCTGTTGTGGAGCAATTCAGTAGGGAAGGAAAAGATGAATGGGTGCCGTTTGATTCAACACCATACTGCTCTACGTCAGCATTTGATGCTGCTGGTCCTATCCTCCATGAAATGGTTTCTGCACTTCAGTCATTAGATATTCCACTGGAGCAGGTACAACTGTCCACCAAAGAAAAAATGCTTCCTCTTTGAAGTAATGATTAGTGCTGTAATTTAGCTTCTCTAAAATTTTCAGACGATCATCTTGCTTAATTATTACCATAGTCATCTTTGTTGATCTCAATCACTCATCCTCAATCTTTAACCAGTTCTGTTCTCTTTTTTGTTCTATAGCCACACTTTTTGCTTGACATACCTCTGACTGTTGTATGCTTAAATGTTGCAGGTGCATGCAGAAGCGGGAAAGGGCCAGTTTGAAATGGCATTGGGCCACACTCTTTGTAATGTTGCTGCGGACAACTTGGTTTTCACGCGTGAAGTAATTAGAGCAGTAGCAAGGAAACATGGATTGCTGGCAACATTTGCGCCAAAGTAAGAATCATGATTCTTGGGTTTATTGAAGTATTTAGAGACTGTTTGGCCTCACTTCTTTAAAGCTCAAGCTTCTCCCCCGTATTATTCCACACAATCTACCCTCCAACTCTCCCATTTGAGCTACTAAGAAGCTAAAAGCCTAAGTAGCACAAGCTTCAAATTGGACTTGTGCTTCTTGGACCCCAAGGGAATGTTTTTAGCTTCTTAGAAGCTCAAAATGGGGAGGTAAAGGAGGTGAAGGGGGTAGATTGTAAGGGAAATAAGGGGGGAACTCAAGCTTTCCAAGAAGATAGGTCATACACTCTTAATTGTGGATTCTAACATTAGGTCTAGATCAAGGAACAACACAGTAGTATTCGCTTGCCTGAATGAAACCTTGTTTACCCTTTCTCGTATGTCTTTAAGGATAGCATTATTTGCAGACAGGTGAACCCATAATTATATGTGAAGTTCAGATGTTGTAAATTCCATCCTCATTTATTTTTGTATATTTATATGCTAGTTGTTTTACTTTTTGAAACTTTCTAATCTTCTCAATTATACTTGCCCATGGTTATGCCATTGTCATGAAATTTTTGCTCCTTCCTATGTAGGTATGCGTTAGATGACATCGGATCTGGATCCCATGTGCATCTTAGTTTGTGGGAGAATGGAGTTAATGTTTTCATGGGAGCTGCTGGGTCTGTCCATGGCATGTCCAAGGTTGGTGAGGAGTTTATGGCTGGAGTTCTATCTCATCTTCCTGCAATTTTAGCATTTACAGCTCCAAATCCAAACAGGTAATACTTTTCTCTTATTTCTTGTGAAGATAGCTGTTTCCCTCGTTGCAAGCTGATGGCTGCTCCCCAAATTTTCCAAGAATTGATTGCTTCACATGTAATCAAAAATTTTAAATAGTTATGCAATTTAACCTAGGAGCATTAATTTGTTGACAAATCCAATAATACGTCAGTTTTTAGTAGTCTTATTAAGTTACCTTTTTCTTGTTTGTATGACGTTAAAACTCCTGCTTGGCACCTCTTGCGGCCTTCACATGTCACCAATTAGTTCCTCGTATGTGCGATTTCTAGTCATGATCCATGAATTGTGAACTTCATAAAAAGCATATGACTAGTACTCCCTCTGTGTGGTAATAGTGGTGACTTTCCTAAAATAGTACTGCATTATGATTGTATAGCTATATCACTCCTTAGTCCCTGTAGTTGAATTAATAGAGAAAAGTGATTATTGCCCCAAGTGGTTTGCTCAAAATGCAATGAGGATGTCACCGAGTAAAGGTTTTCAACCAAAATTGAGCAGGCTTCCGCTTTTTTGGTGATTGTGCTAGTTAAACTTTTCTCAGCTTCTAGAAACTAAATATATGCTTGTATGCTCGTTTTCTTGATAGATGTGGTTATTAATTTTGTTTTTTTTAAAAAGACGGTTTCTCACCTTTGTGCATATAATTGAAATGGCCTGACAAGCATGTTGCTCTAATCATTTACAGTTACGATCGGATACAACCAGATACATGGAGTGGAGCTTATCAGTGCTGGGGTAAAGAGAACAGAGAAGCTCCTCTGAGAACTGCTTGCCCACCAGGAGTTGCACATGGTCTCGTGAGCAACTTCGAGATAAAGTCGTTTGATGGGTGTGCAAATCCCTATTTGGGTCTGGCTTCTGTAATTACAGCGGGGATTGATGGCCTACGCAGACACCTTAGTCTGCCTCAACCTATTGGTAAGTCCATATTAAGCTGTGCATAGAACAAGGGTCTAGTATACACCAGTGGTGATTTTTCTCAAGTACAAGGTTAACATTTCTTAAAAGAATAGGACATGGACTTCTAGAAAAGGGGTGACTCTTAACAACATGCTGGGTGACTTTCCTTCAGATAAGAGGGGACCTTCCTCACTAACAGCGACTACTTGGTGTATAAAAATACCCAAGTCTATGCAAGCTTTTATGGTTTAACATATTATGTCCTCATATTGCTCTCTTAGCCACATCCAAGGTGCTTGATCTTTTTCATTGAAATGCTTACATCGACAGAATGGTTTTGGCTGTTGACAGATTACTTTTACATTTACTGAACTTAAGGGAGAAAAAAAGCCCCTGTCTGTGACTAAGAAATGATAAAAAAGAAGACGAGACTCAATTCTTAGCTATTGTACAGCCAAGAAATGATGATATACTGACAAATATATGCACTCTGAAATATGCAAGGGCATGACTTGAGTGAGAAACTCGCTTTGTCGAGAAATGGCAGAAACCTTGCTCCATTTGATAAATAAGTACTCCCTCCGTTTCGCTAAAATCTTGTCATACAAGGTTTTCAAAGTCACAGTTTGAAAACTTTGACCATTAATATATGAAAAAGTATAATAATTTTCAAATTAAAAATAATATTTTTGGATTCATCTTAAATAGTATTTTCAAAATATCAAATTTTTAAAAAT
>BSSO01005076.1:0-13591 GCA_030267885.1 Mesembryanthemum crystallinum | reverse complement strand
TCATCTCTCTCTCTATCCCCTATCACTATCTCCAAACATCATATCAGCAGTCCATATTCTTTCATCAAAATTTTAACCCTATAATCTAAAATCTACTATGTAAGTTGCGGAATTCCAAGCGTAACCTTCATTTGAGAACGGAGGGAGTAATTCTTTTTATTTTTGTATCTTTCTCTCAAAGTAGCTAATTTATTGAAGAAGTTGTCATACCATTTTTAGGACCCATTTACAAAAGAAAGATAAATATTTCTTTAATACCAACAAATTTTCACATTTTGTGAGAATCGTAAGAAGAATAGCCATGAGTTTTGTACAACTCTTACATAGTATGTGACCACTATACTCACTATTCTATCTCTTCTCCCTCTTATTCACAATTCTCATACACCCCCTAATTTTTGCATGGTACCACTTTTCCCCTTACAAAAATTAACGGAGGGGTTCATATACCCAATGTATGAAAATCATGATATTTTTTTGTTTTTTTTTTCTTTTTAGTAATATTCCTAATAGTACAACATTCAATCTCAATGATATACTCATCATCTTGTAAATTCTCCATTTCACTTAAGAACAATAAGGTGATTAAGATGAGACTAGAATCCATGACTTTGATAATTAACCGATCTGACCGAGAAAGTCTGAACTGATTGAAGGGATCACTACCAACATAAACAGAGTATAGAAGTAGGTGGGTAGCATACTAACTTAAAAAAAAAAAAAAAAAAAGTGAACATGTGAATAAGACAATAGAAGGGTGTAACATAGTGTACCACAGGCACTACATTAAAAAAACCACTTGAAGGAGGACCTCTTTAGAAGAAACCCATAAAAATGTCCGTTAAGTTCCCAATTGGGCACCTATATACACTCCGTAGCGCGGGAATTGGCTTCAACAAAATGCCTGTCACTAGATTTTCTTCAAGGGTTCCTGTCACAAAACCTAAGCCAGAACCTCAGGGTTCTGAGCCAGACCCACCCCAAGGTAAGGCACACAAAAACCCAAAAATTAGCATACTTTTGCATATATGTCTTCTAATTTCATGTATGTTTATAATCAAAAGCTGCTGTTTTTCTCTTCTGGGTACTTGAATTATTGGGTGTTGAACAGGTTCCAGATCTCGAGCTGCAACTTCTGTACCAGAAATTGCGGTTATTCTTAGGAAAAAGAGGGTGAAAAGGGAAGTAGTTGATCAAACAGGAAGTAACAATGATGGGGTTAGTACTAATACCCCCCTAATCAGCTTTCATTTGCTTCATATTGTTGTTTAATGTTCATGGAACTTAGCTGAATGATGTGGGCAGTGGCCATTTTACCATATTGTGGATATTTGGGTGCATTTGTTAGCTTGGTTCTTCTTGACTATACAGTTGCCCTTAAACATTATTTGGGTTTGTTGAGTCTGTGGAGCCAGCTTTTATGGAACCCTACCTAACTTACACTAGTTCCTAAATTGTGAAATTGTGGACCTCATTCATCAAATTAAGGAAGAGGGGTTTATTGTTGTAAGTTTTCTTGTATTTGTAGACAACTCAATGTTAGAGCTCCTCTCCTTGCTAATACAGCAAGGAAAAGGGTTTTTTGTGGTGTGTCTTTTGATTCTTGCTGCATTTCCCCATCTATCAGAGATAAAGGGGAAAAGAAAGAAAAAAAAACAAGTATGATACGACTTTCAAATGTGCAAAACAAAAGGGGGACGCATAAGGTAGGGCACACCTTTCTCAGGTTCATTACTCTATTGTCAGACCTGTTATTAAATTGGCCTGGCCCTGATGGCAACCCCTAACAGAAATAAAGTCACAACTTAAAACGAGAGAAGGAGAAACAGTGATAACTTACCTCAATTACATTGAATCTTCTTTTAATCTTGTAAGCATATTGTACACATTTAAATTTTAAGTTAGTCTTCAGCGATCAAGTATGGGTCTCTACACACCATATGAACATATATGTGGTGTTTACATGTTGAATGCATTTAAGGTATTCATTATGTAGGCTAAGGTGTTGCCAACTTAGGCAATCTCTCTATCAAAGATTATGGTATGTTATTAGGTTTAGTAGTCTTTTTTGCTTATCAATAAGGAAAGTGCTAGTGAATGGCGACCCCTGCACCTCCTGCTACGTCATGTTCGGACTCTCGTGGTCGACAGTGAACATGTCAGACTAATTGAACAATTAGCGCAAGTTCTGGCTCTATCAATCTAGCACCATTAAGGTGCAAGTATAGTTCCTAGAGCCGGAAATTACAAGAGACATGGGGGATGGGGAATCGAACCCATGCCCTTTCTTTACCAAACCTCTTTGGACTTGGGATTGAGCTTGGAACCCACTTGATTACCCCTTGATGGTTATTAGGTTCAGTGGTTAGCAGTTTATTTACTTTCGTTCGGATTTAAATTCTAAAGCTCCCCTAATTTGTAAGTGACAGCCAATTTAATTTCCAAGTATACTAATTAGATTTACAATAACTCTCCTATCAGGCCGAGTATTGGGCAAATCAGAAATAGTACTGGGTAAGCAAAAATCAATACTGGAGTGATACTTGGCTGAGAAAAAAGTGATACTATTATTTAAGTCATCAGTACCAATTTGCAAGTCACCAGTACAACTTTTTCTTTGCTCAGTACTTTCCGCCTGATATATCAGGCCGCCTGATATGATATTTTGTGTTAGATTTAATTGTATAAAAGGGACTCAAATTGTGAGTCATTAGAGAATAGGGATTGGAGGCATTTGATATAAAATTGCTTCTTATTTGAGTAAGGCACTTGTATATTGCTCTCTAGATTATGCATAGACATAATGGAAAACAACTTCAGTTATTCCATGTACTTCTGTAGTGCTGTGTGACCAGAATTGAACCTCAATAGCTAGCCTATTGTCTTGTAGATTGTCTAAACCACAATCCACTTATCTTGACACAGCTTTCTGGTCTGCCTGATATTGAAGATTTCACATTTCAAAAGCCAAGCTCATCAACTGCAAAAGGTGAGTGCAGTTGTAATGCTGTTTGTTGCTTGATAATGATTCCTAGAAGTGCTCATCTCACTGAACTTCTGCATCTTATGATCATTAGTTATGAAACTGAATCATTTTTTATCTCTAATTATAACATCTAATTCAGGCAAGGCAGAACCTGTTTCTCCGGGGCATCCAACTGGAGTTAGAGTTGCTTCTCGCATGAAGCATGAAGGTACAATATACATTATTGATGTATGTTGGAAAGAGTGTTGGAAGAGATGTTGTCATTGGACAGCTTAATTGAAGAATGATAAAGTTTATAATTTTGTGTGAGTTCTGTTGAACAGTCTACTTGTATAAAATTTAGCACTCTGCACAGCGTTGCAACATTTAAACTACTATGCTGTCATAGGGCTATCATCTGTACTGAAACTATTCTCCTCTCTCTCTCACCTTAACCCAAGCCTCAAGGCCCTCAATCAATATGGAAAATATTGTAATTCCGATACCATAACATACTAATTAACATATTGCAAGTTTTATAGTGAAGAAAGGAAGAGCTTTCTTGTCATGATTGTTTACATGATAATGTTTCACAATTCAACATGAAGATTATATTTGAAATCACTTGCTTCAGGTCCAGATAACTGGGAGAAAGTTCTTGAAGGGATTCGCAACATGAGATCTTCCGAAGATGCACCAGTAGACTTCATGGGATGTGAGAAGGCTGGCGTTTCTCTTCCCCCAAAGGTACATTGTCTTCATTCCAAGTGCAGTTGACTTTGAGAAGAACTCAATATGATAAAAGTTCAACTGTCTTGTTCAACATTGCTGTATGTATAATTTATATAGACGACTAATTGGCGGCTCTATCTGCGTTAATTTACAATTTCCCAAGTATATTATTGAATCTAGGTCCCAACTAAAAATTCATTATTTCTTCAGATATTAATTGCACTAATTCATGAGCCATATAATCATGTAATTGTTCGGAATTTGCTGAGTTGAAGGTCTGTAATTGGGGACCAAGGATTTATCAGTTGTATACATTGCTGGCGGAGGGGTATGGGTGCAATCCAGCACAGTATATTACATTATGTACCTTTGAAGTGCTTAGTAATGTGTGTAGAGCACTTAGAACACTAGTGTATATTGATACTGAGAAACTTCAATGCTGCTCTTTTTTCTTCCAGGAGAGAAGATTTGCTGTTCTAGCTTCTACACTTCTTTCAAGCCAAACCAAGGATCATATTACTTATGGCAAGTTTTGATGAAATATTTGCTTATTACTTTATGAAAAGATTACGGATGATTGACGTGTTTAGCCTTCCTTTTTATCTACTTTCTAAAAGGATTTCTTTTTGAAGTAATTTCCTTATACAAAGATAGTTACGATGTAGTAACAGTTTGCTTCAATCCCGATTGGGACTTCCTTTTGGGCTCACAAGCTTAGACCTTCACATTCCTTGTATATTAGCTTAGCTCTCATGTGGTTTACTAGCTCATTTGAATCACTTCCCATTGCTCTTCATAATTGCAGTTTCATTCCAATTTTCTACGACAATAAAAGGGAGTTGCACTTTAAATTCCAATCATTTTGTGTAACAAGAAGCTTCTGCTTAAATAAAGGGAAATGTTACAGGTGTACACTTGGACTAGAAATGCTTTGTATTATGTACTGTTGACACTCGGCGGTATATGATCTTGTGTGTGTCTATTACTGTTTCATACTCATTTATATTAATTTATTGCACATGTGTTTACTTATTTAGCTGTTTTCATTGTTATTAATTTTTGTTTTTGTCTATTTTGTTGTTTTTGTTTGTTATTAGTGTTGTATTCTTTATTTTCAATACTATTGTTTTTCTAATATTTACTACTATTTCTGCTTTACTGCTAAATGTTTTCTTAGAGGAATTTGGAAATGATCTCTGTACCTATCAAGGTTACTTTCATCTTGTCTTTGAAAATGCTGCCTTTGGCAAGAAGCTTTATGGTTTGTTGTTGTCAAAAGTGATAAAGCCTTGTTGCAAAGATAAAGTTTGTCATAGTGTGATGTGGTGGTAAGAGGATCAAATTTTAAATAGCCTCTTTGTGAAAGTGTGAGAGTAACAGTTTGAGCTTATAAAACCCCTCCTTTACCCCAAAAAAACCTTGAAATGTCTGGAACCTTGATGCGTTGGTTTTCTGTTTTCCTTTTGAAATGGAAACTGAGCAATATATGGATGACTGGGTTGCAAAAAGTCAAAATGGAACATGAGAATGCTTCTGTATGTTTGAAGTGTCGGGAACAGGAGACCTCTAAGGATTCATTAGGTATGGTAATGACATGAGGATGACTGCAAAAGAGCCAGTAGACAATGACAGTGAAGGACCCAAATCAGTGGAGAGTAGTTTCTGGTGAGACTCTGTGGCCATATTGGTTGCTCATGTCATCAACCCACAGAGTTAATCTAGACAAATCTTATGACTCCTTTTCTTCTATAACGGGCTAAAACAGGTATTAACACAAGTCTGAGATACAAATTGGAAGAGGGACTTTTAGTTTTTGTCTGATAGGTGAGTCAGTGATCACATTGGGATTATGAAACAGAGGATTCAAATTCCACAACTTTTATCTAAAAAAATAAATAAAGTCCGACTTCCAACTTTCAATGGGAAGTGCAATTGCATTGTCTATGTTGAATCTGAACCTTATTTTGTACAAGGATGCTGATGCATTTGACAAACAAGCTAGGTTTCTTCTTTAAATCCTTTAGTATTCGATTCCACACTACTAACATTTTTGCAAATTCTTCTCCCGGGGACTATATATTAGCTATACTTTGTGCCAACAAATCAACCAAGTCAAAATTTTCTAACTAGCTGCAAAATGAAGGGAGATACTGAAGTTAAATTTCTTTTCCCAATTGATTTATTGGTGCTAATATATGTGACATTTGTTTTGGTGGCCTCATCTTTAAAGATCGGATTATTAGGATGGTAATCGTCATATTTTTGGACATATAGTGCAGCCTGACGAGTAGGCAATGGAAACATCATTTCTACAAACCTGAATGAAGTTATTGACCAGTATTTCACCTTCATATCTGTTACTGGTCAATAATTGCTCGACTCTGTGTCTTGTAATTATGCAATATTTATTCTCTTCACTACTAACTGAATGAAGTTCTTTTGCATTGCAGGAGCAACTGACCGTCTCTGGCAAAATGGACTGCTTGAACCTCATGCCCTTGACAAAGCTGATGAAGAGACCATCAAGACCCTGATTTACCCGGTATGTTATTTCAATCTAGATTGATGCATGATGGGAACAGTTGTATAACTAATGCAAAGTTCGCAGGAACTGTTGGTCAGTGGCTTAAGTGGCTGGCACAGGAAATCTTCATGAATTTATTGTTTATACATCTTGTTTTGTTTCTGCAACATTCTGTGATTTATTTGGTCTGGAATTGTTGCATAAACAAGCTGAAATGACGTCAATTTATTAATAGGTGGGGTTCTACACCAGGAAGGCCACTCACTTGAAAAAAGTGGCTAAGATTTGCATTGAGAAGCATGGTGGAGATATTCCTAGCTCACTGGAGGAGTTACTCCTACTACCTGGGATAGGTCCAAAGATCGCTCATCTGGTATGTCAATTGCATCATTTTTAATTTAAACTCTGGAGGTTGCTTCAGTGGCTTATTCCATACCATTGTGTAGGTTATGACTGTTGCTTGGAATAACACCCAAGGAATATGTGTTGACACTCATGTCCACCGCATTTGCAATAGGCTAGGATGGGTGTCACGAGCTGGCACCGACCAGNTTGGTTTTCTTTTTTGCCTCAAAGTTCAACTTGGGTCTATGTAGTGGGGCGATTTGATCTAGGTGCTCCTTTTCCCATTCCCAGATGCCATATTGTGTGAATTTTAATTCTGTCATTCTTCATGAGATAGAATACATGTTTGGGTTTTCTTATTAAAAAAAAAAATACACGTTTGGGCTTATTTTAGTCATTAAGTTAAATTTTGGACAAATGAATCACTTATGCAGAATTGTATGTTGCTAAGTAGACCTTTCTGGGGTCCTTGGAGATGATGTGTTTATGATTCAAGGGATGATGTGAATAGTGGCGTTTACAGGGTGATGGTGAAGACTGAAAGTTGACATGCTAGATGTCCCAAATAACAAGATTAGCTTTCTATGAGTTGTTGAATAGGGGAGGATTAACTTGTAAATACTAAAAAGTAACTAGGTCACAATAACATTTAACTTCTGAAAAGTATTTTTTAATTCCATATAGAAGAAGAGTACAGGTTAGCACCCATGTTCTTTCTTACCCCTGTCTTAGGATGGGGATGCAGTAACCCCATCAATATATGCTACTGCTACCAAGTAAACTGGGGGTTGATGAGAAACAAACCCTGACAACCACATGGTTGGTTAACCGTTGAGTTGCTAACTGACTTGCCAGTGGCCACTCCAGATCTCAGTGACCTTCATAATCCTTGGTAGGTTTTCAAACCATGCATGTGCTAATGTGCATACTTACTTTCAAATACAAACTGGATGAAGGCCAAAATGTAGACATATACAACCTTGAAAGTGGTATTTATTGTCATTTTTCTGCCACATTCACTTGTTTCAAACTAAGTCTCTTAGGTGCAAAATGGTGAAATGGTTCTCTATTATACCCTTCTTCCTTATTTCTCTGAAAAGTATATTAAAACCAACAGAAGAGAGCACTTTTGTTGTTTTGATTTGTGCAATTCACTTATTATGTTCTCTATTATTTTAGAATACTAAATCTCCAGAGGAAACAAGAGTATCATTGGAGAAGTGGCTTCCGAAGGAAGAATGGGATCCAATAAATCCGCTTTTGGTACGTTAAATGCATGTGCATGTCCTTAACAAACTCTTTCATGCATGAATGAATTATCGGATATTCATGTAGGGAGAAACCAAGAGAAGCAATATATGTACGTATAAACTGTCATATGTAATCCTCTTTACCAGACTTCACAAGAAGTCTATAAGGATTCAAGCTATCTGAGATATCTGCACATTTCCTGCAGATATATGATTGAATTTCTTACTATGGTAAATTAACTGTCGTTTGAGATAACACGTTCTTTACCAGACTTGATGTCAAGGATGCAAGTTTAACCTTGCATGTATTTGTCTCATATTGCGATGGTTCCTAGTTACTTAATAATGTCTTATTGTTAGATGTACAGAAAATTCTATTCTGACATACTAGCAATTTTATTGACGGATGTTCAACAGGTAGGGTTTGGGCAGACAATATGTAGACCAATTGGACCTCGATGTGGCATCTGCACGATTAATAGCCTCTGCCCATCTGCTTTTAAGGTGACTTCTAGTCCGTCATCCAAATCAAAGAAGCCCGTTTCGCGTCAGAAACTCTAACATAGTTCCATTACATATGCATATAAATATATCCTTGGAGAATTTGCCAAGATGCATGTATTTTTGTCTATAAAACCTAACTAGTCATCTCCTTGGCTGTCAAAGAAATTATTTTGGCAGCCTGTCATACTATCATTTTGTGAGAGGATGTGAAGCATTGGGGAAAGGTGATCTTCAGATGCCAAGCTTTTGAAAGCAACTTGATAGATGTATCCGTATGCGTTTTGCTTCCTAGTGTTCTACAATTAATTCAAGATGTATATTGGCAATCGAAACAGATCAAAGATATGTTTACACCAGGGACCTGTTATTTTTTGTTGTTCACTATTGCTTTCTAGGATTTTTATCCGAGAAATGTAATCACTTGAATCAACATGTATCATCTGACTTCAATTATCACAGTTTGATACAAAGGACATCTTCACACTATAGATTGTTTCAAACTTTCAACTTCCAATTCAAACACACACAAGAGTGCAAGACATCAAAAAGGCTTTAGTAATTAGAGTATTGTTCTCCTATTGTGAGATTGAAGGTCCGATTGTTATCAACCTTTGTCCTCTTAAACCAAATAAATAAATAAAATAAATACACAAGTAGGCAGGAGGCATTGGGGTAATGTTGATGTTGAGATACACAAGTGCGAGACATCTACTATAGCATTCATCAAAAGAAAGCACTGCAACCTTTTAAAAACAAGAAAACTCAACTAGATTTGTTGGCTAAAAGTGCTATGATTCCATCACAAGTAAAGGCATCCTTAGCTAAGTAGCTGTCATAGTCGTATGAATGTGAGATAAGAATCTAAGTAACAAATCTTCGACTTCAACATCATAATGTTGAAGGAGGGAGCTTGCTCTTGCGCCATGTCCAGTAATTCACTCTCAACGGATCCATGCCTTCCAAAACAGAGCAAATTGTTTCAGCAAACCCTGAATCACTTGGTCCAGCATCTGAATTTCTCAAAGCATCAACTGCAGCTTTGAACTCGGGGCTTGATTGGAAACCATTGCAGACGAGCTCCAAAAGTGTGCTCAAGGCAAATATACATTTACTTTTGGTGTTCAAGACCTTTAGACACACTGATGAGATGCGTGGATCATCTGCCCAAGTTTTCGTGTCGTTTTTGAAAAGGCCGCGAAGGTATCTCCATGGGCTTTCGTTTTCAGGATTGGCTATTATGGCTTCAATAGTGTAATCCACTTCAGAGTCTCTCATAGCCTCTAGGCCTCCCATCAAAGGAGATCGAGTTACAACAAAATACCGCTGTAATAACAATGTAAAAATGGATCAACATTTAAGCTATTGAGCACTTAAGGCTTAACGCATAAGATTTGAACAGAATATGCTATATGCACAGATATAAACATTACAAGGGAAAATATCCAAAAGAAAGAAACTGCTCAGTCTTAAGGCTCTACAGATAAACTCGAATATAAACAGTTTCGGATACAATGAATAATTAATTAATGCACAAAAGGCATGAACTCAAAGGCAGAGATACAAAATGTGAAAGAATCCACACTTAAATTCATCTCAACATGCAAGCAAATCAAAATGTAAAACATAACAACAGTTCAGGAGAATGAAGCATGTGAAGTATGACATAAAATACGAAAGAGTGAAATATCCTGTTATTAATAGATATCCATGTTTCCCCAATGGTAATTGGTTACTGGTTGGTTATCCAGCAGTAACAATTATTTCTACTGTTGTTGCTCCATGTCTATCTTTCTTAGAAGCCATGAATTTTACATATCTTGCTTTTGAAGAATGTGGTCAAGGAAGATGAAATATTACAGACAGAACAAGAAGACAAGGTCCACCGATCAGTGATCACACCTCAATAGAAATAAGCACCTATCATGATTTATTTACAGTAAAATGCATATGCTGCTAATTGCTTCCCACAACTTCTTAATAATCACAAGGATAGGTTCTTCAACAACAATGTCAACCGGGAAGAAGACAATAAGCACCAAGTGGGAACATACCACAACCAAGCAAAGTTCCACATCCACAACGGCAGTGTGAAATATGTCGAGAATAATTAAGACACAAATGTCTCCTACCTGATTCCAAGCAGAATTATTGAAGATATCATCCATCAGGAGCTGATGACAGTACTCAAGTTCATCGTCCCAGCCACCTAGTGTTCGGAGGACCCACTGTGTAGGAAATGTACATGTCAGACGAGCTTTGCCATAGAAGAGCATTGAGGATTGACAACATACAAATTATGGCTAATCAAAACACCAATACAAATAAGTAAGGCGCTAAATTCACCTGTCTATGGGACCAGGCATGGTAATTTTTAGCATCAACAGAAAGTATCTTCTTCGTAAACTCAAGTTCCCTGAATACAGCATCTGTTCCTAGTTTTTCAGCAAGCCACCTCCTATGATGCCTAGAAAAAACCTATAATAAGATCAGATTGCCATCACAGAACATAGAGAGGATAAATTGAGCAAAAGAACAAGATGAATCAGGAATATTTCTGACACTTTTGACAAAGAAGTTTCAATTGAAGGTGAGTTTTGAAATTTCAGTCGTGCAATTACGTCTATATAAAACATCTTACTCTGTATGCACAACATTCAGCAGCAATCATTAACAAAAATAAAGAGTCTCTGCAAAGAGATGAATTACTGTTGAGAAAACAACTAAATGATGATACATCTTACCATATTTGGTAATTCTTTGAATTCTCCTTGGCAACATTTTCAACGTAATCCAGTTCCTCATGGAGATTAGCATTAAGCGACTCAAGTATTAGACGCCTGAAATGCCAAACCTAAGGAGAAGAAAAAGGATTAATCAGTTCCAATGTTGTCAAACACTACCATTCCAAATGCTTCCAAAAGGTTGAACCTGTCAAATCCAAAATGTATTTTTGAAGGTATCTCTAAAATCATGCTGCATATTGAGAATATAAAGCGAATGAAACCAAGCTTGAGACTTTATGAGAGATGCCATCATAAGTTGGATTTACCCCAGGAAAGGAATTGAATTCTTGAAGCGCAAAAATATGTCCAACACAAACCCACAACTCTACTAATTGCATTAGCATAATGCTGAAAACCAAGAATTCTACAATCAAACTACTCGGGTATAGAAATGCCTCACACATTTCGTTTTCCCACCCCCCCAAAAACACTCTTGCATCATTCTGATCAATTTCTTGTAAACAATAGCATACTATCTAATATCCATGGTTCAAATACTTGTGATAAATCACTAAAAGTACCCCAACTAGGGTTCCTCCAAGTTGATGTTGCTCATAGATATAGCAATTGTTTTGCTCAACAATCGCCATAATCCACCAAATTAGTCCACCTAACTAACTATACCACATGGGATACAATCAAAAAATGAAAAATTAAGTAAAAAAAAAAAAAGAGCAAATCACAATGGCAAAATCAAACCTGAAAAGTGCAAAAAATATGAATGAGAAAGAAGCAACCAAATCAAAAATGGGGAAGATCAAACATCACAAAAGAAGATGCAATATGGACAGTGATTAACATATCAAAATTTGTTTTTTTTTTCTTTTTTTTTTTCTGGGATCAACCTATGTTGAAACAAAACTAATCAAAAAAATACAAAACCCAGAAATAAATAAATAAAAAAAAAAACTCAAAAAGAAAAGATGGGGTTAAAGTTATACAGTGTAATTGCCGGCGTTTAATCTGATAACTTCGGAAGTGAGTTGGAGGGAGCGAGTTGAGCGCTCATCGGAGAGATAGACGGCACGGAAGTAGTCCATTGCTTCCCTGAACTCATCGGTGTATGCGATCGGGACCACCGGGCTCGGGCCGTCGTCTTGGGGGACGGGCTTGACATCGGCCCATTCGGGCCTTTGGCTCAAGGGAAGAACAACCTTTTGGTCGTCATCATCGGAAGCCATTGTTGGTGAGGAGAGAGAGTGAAGAGAGAGAAAGAGAGAGAGAGAGAGAGAGAGAGTGGAGTTGGGAATGTTGTTGTTGTTGTGCTTTTTTGCCGGCACAGTCTAGCAGGAGTCTCCGGCGAGGAAGACCCTACTACCCCTTTGGCCTTTGGGAAGCAAAGTATACTCCATGTTGTTAAACCCTGTTTGGATACCCAAGAGATGTTGGCCCACTGGTAAACAAACTTTGGCTTATACACTAGGTCACGGGTCGTGCCTCATGGGGAGCACCTACACAGATACCATACACCAAAAAAAAAAAAAAAAACCCTGTTTGGATGGTTGCCAGTTTTCAGTTTTTTTTTTCAAAACTAAAAACCAATTTCAGAAACCATTTATTGGTTGCCACTTTGAAAAGCAAAAGTATAGTGCATGCTGTTAAAAGCCCCGTTTGGATGGTTGCTACTTTACAGTTTCTTTGAAAACTAAAAATCAGTTTCTGAAAACCACTTTAAAGAATTGTACTGCAAATGACAACTATCGCAAGCCTATTTGCAATTTGAATGTCTAATTGTTCGAAAAATTATCTTATTATGAGTCGTTTTATTAGTTTCTTAAAGTCAAAAAAACTACTGATAATTTGAGATATTGAGGCAATTTAAGAGTTTGTGGTTATAATTGAAGTTGCACTTTACTGAAATAATTTTAAATTTGTTTAAATAAGTGGAAGTATGATTGTTGTGTATAAGAACACATAAAAATTTGTGAGAGCAAAATTGAGCCCGACCAAGACCATCATGAAATATATGGGATATGTTTGCAGTTTCAAACAAAAAGGAGAAGAGAGATAAATTAAAAAATGAGTACGATTAAATTACCAGTATTTTGGAGAATTTGAAAAAGTTACCTAGAAACACTATGCCCTAATTAGTTTTTAGGAAAATTTTTAAAAATGGTACCTGAGGTTTAAGGTAGTAATAAAAAGGGTGTCTTAATACAACACCCCACTTAATAAATACAACACCCTCATAAAAAATTTGTCAACTTTGCCTTTTTTCTAATTTTTTTTTATATTTCCTAATTCTTTTAGGAAATATCCTTTTTCCTAATTCTTTATCATCTAATGGCACATAATGAAGCATCATAATTATTAATCAATTTCAATGAATGCCGCATCATAAGTGGGTAGAAAAATTCATGAAATAATGTACATAATGAAGCATCATACGTTATTAATCAAATTCAATGAATCCCACATACTTACTTGAAAGTATTATGGCAACATTTTATTCAAAACAAGAAGTCAGCAATGGGGATACATAAGCCCA
>BSSO01005075.1:0-13593 GCA_030267885.1 Mesembryanthemum crystallinum | reverse complement strand
TCAATTTGGATATCCTAAGCTGAATTTGTCGATTATTGTTGAGTTTCATCAATCTGGAATGCTCACGTGATTAGACGTGTTGTTCTCTAATTATACCGTTGAAGGTTCAATATAATGATCTTACTAAAACTTATACTTCTAAAATAAATAAGGTTGAATATATTGATGGGACAGAGGAAGTACTTTGTACAGGCTGATAGACACTAGTATTTCAATAGAAATAATGTATTTACAATTGCAGCTGTAAATTTATACACACGTCACTTTCACCCTTTTATATATGACCCCACATATGAAGACAATGACTTGACTTAAATTCAAAAAAATAAGTCTAGATTTGGTTACATTGGACAAAAATGTTTGAATAATTAGAGAAAATATATTTTTGCGAAAATAATTGGAGTAACCAAAAAGAAAAAAGGAGGGCAAAATTAGAACCTTCCCTTGCACTAGCTAGCAATCTATCCTTCAGCCCCTGCATCAAGTGCCCCTGTATACGTAGCAATCGAAAGATCCTTAGGAAAGGGACTTCCATAAAAGGGCCATCCTGTCTAAGATACGTTCCTATTCCCCCAAACAACTTGAATTCAATTGCCCCCTCGACTGTACATAGAGATACATACATATGCATGTTTTTAATTACTATTTGTGAATTGACACCTAAACTTAATACTCCATATAGCTTCCTTCCAAAACTTGTCTCAAAATCAATTGTGTATTTGTGTGGCCCTCATTTAACTGTTCAAAAAGTAGTAATACCATTAATTAGCTTAATACATACTTATATGGAACACCTACTAGGGAGCTAGTTGCAACTTGCAAGACAATAATGGTTGGTTGAGGTGTTTATCGTGAAGCAAATCAATGTGTATAATAGGCCAAACGGCACCTTAGTATTGTCGTCATGAAAAACATGAACACTATGTTAAGTCTGTAGGACATTCGTTTGTTAAGTCTGATTAATCGTGTCGAGGCTTTAAGATTAATCCTTTTCATCACCTTTTCAATATCTGCACGACTTTAACTATGACGAATTAACTAGTCATTGAACATAGTGATTTCATGTTGTGAAGGGGTCACAGACAAATCATTTTACACACTTTTTCACTTTTTTTCATCTATTTTTTTTTTTTTTTCTGTCCTTTGGCAATTGCAGTACTACAGTATAAGCCAAAAGTAATAAATACTGCCTATGTGTAATGAAGAATAACCTGATAAATTCTTTGGTGTTTTGTGTAACAATTGAGGTTACATTGAGCCTAGTTGCTTGCTGCTGATGTTTGCACTTGTAAGTTGTAGAGTAGTAATTCAAGCTAAGGGTCGGTTTATCTGCTACACATATGATCCTGCTGTGGATGAGTGAACCAGATCTTTAGCATGGACTTGCATATCCGTGATCTTCCTTCCCCTCAAACCAGCTAAATTTGACAAAGACATTTTTCCCCAATTTAAATTTTATTTTCGGATTTCGGTTAAATATATACTCCACACTACTGTATCAAAAATATCTTACCCATTCTTTTCTACCAAGATACTTCACTTGTTATCATCCCACATGACATATTTTGTGTGAGATTTTCAGGATTTTTAGATCCTTGGATTTGCTTTTAGTTTTGTGACATTCCCATCATTGCCAGAAAATATTGCCAGGTATATATATTTTTTTTGTGGGCTTCAAATGAATTTTGACCCAAGAGAATTTTGGCATTAAGTTATCCAGAATCTTTGTCAAGATATGATGCATAAGTGTTTCTTTATTTTTGAGGTTTAAATGAAAGGAGAGGTAGCTATTACTTAAATGGGAAATAAAGTTCGATACCTTGCGGAAATTTGCCATCGTATAAGAGCTCGCCTTCCAATCTTGATAGAATCTATCCATACAATGCGCTATAGAATCACCAATTCGTGAAACGTGATTAAAATAGGGGGGAAACAAGCTGACCAACTCAAAAGTGTCAATCTACAATAACGTCAGTCTCAACATAGGGAGCATACAAACTCGTTCGAATTCAGCTTGAATTGCTTGCACTAACATCAAACTTAATCCAAATCTGGCTCGTCAAACTTACTTGACTCAGTTACACATCCTATATTTTCGTCTATAAGCATTCTTATGTACCTTTTCCCTCTAACCCAAATTAGAAATTAATAAAACCTAAAACTTGAAAAGGAAGCCCATTAATCTAAACACCAGTTTGGCCCAAATGAAATTGCTCTTTAATTCTTTCTAAATCTCTGCCCAGGGCAAAAGCACTGCGGCAAAAGGGTCCCCAAGAAGGGGGGACCTTACTGTCCGTGAGTACTAACATGCCCCAAATCAAACCTCCCAAATTGCCATCTTTCTTTGAGCATTCTTTTTGGGGTTTTAACAACTAAAAGAAACAAACAATTGATGTTATTTAGTAAAGTTAAGTACTTGTCTTTCCAAGCATAGATATGGTCATTCTTTTTCTTATTAGCATAACAGTTAGGATCTGAGTCGCTATCTTATATGTACAACTTATGCTAAAATTTTACAAGTACATTATCTCATATATCAAGTACTCCTTGGTTAAATTCTCAAGTTTTACTAAATTACCATTATGTTACTTTAACTTTTAAATATAACCGGCCTCTTTATAAATTATAGACTTGTAATAGCTTAAAATTGAACACATACATTAGAAAAAATCTAGTAAGAACTTATTAATAATGAAATGATTTACTACTAAATTTCAAGCTTTTAATGTCGAAATTTCAACTGAATCGAGTTTGTTCGAGTTGAGGTCATAAAATACCTAATTTTGCAACTTAGCAATTACAGAATTGGTTCCTTTGCCTTAGCTAGATATGGTGGGTCTAACTTGCTTCCAATCAAACCATTTTCTGAGTTATTAATAACAAAAAGGAACTTATGAGAATCACCTATCGATAATCATTTCTAAGCAAAGGTAGATTGATTGATACTTTGATAGTCAACAACTTAATGATTTTAAAAGCCACGTTTATAACTAAGGGGAATTAGTTATATATATAAGATTAGCTAAAGAATTGGTTTAGTTGGAGATTACACAAAGTTGAGAAGAGAAGATATATCCCTAGCCAATAAAGATGTTGCACGCCACTTTTTATGATGCAATCTAATGTGGCATTTGGTTCCATAGAATTTTCCAAAAGCAAACAAAGGGGCTAAAGAAAAGTACTTTTGTGCTCTTTAGCATAAAAGGCAAAGTTATGGCTTTCATTGGGTGGTAAAATCCCCTCTAAAAGAACCTAAGTTATGGGATGTATATTGTATTAGATGCAATCTCAAGTTCTTACCTATGCATTCTCAAAGGGAAGAAATGCAAAATTATTTGAACAAACACTATCACCACCATCTAGTATAGATCAGGAATAAGAGATATTGCATGGATTAATAATAGGGTATTGTTTTCCGAGCGTAAGATTAAGGGTTCTATTTTTATATACTTTTGCGTCTTTCTTAAAACAAGAAAAAAAAAGAACATTAAATATACTGTTGTGATAAGATGTGGAGAAGTCAAAGAAATTTCCTGACAAGTTCAACTTTGTAGAATAACTTAATTGAACGACAATTGGCAACACTTATGTGTTACCTAGTGGGAGGTATGCCATTGTGCAACCTACCCCCAACATGCCACCATAAACATGCAAATGATTATAGATATATCTGACGATCTGACATGTTCGTCAGTTACACATCTGACTATTTATTGACTAGGTTCAGAGATGTCAACATATATACCGTTGACCATTGACAAGTCAAAATTAAATTGGTTTCACTTCATTTCAATTCAGGTACTTATAACCAATGAGTAGATAATTCCGAAAAAACAAAATACGGTGTGGAAAGTTCCAAATCCTCAAGCAATCACAATAAATCATCCTTCAAAGACAATCATATTCTACAGTCATTAGTCACACATCAAGTTTGTTCTAAACCCATTACTTTCGAGCTGTATCAAGACGTGGCCTTTTTTGTGGAAAATTTTCGATTATGGTCTTCTAATTATTGTGGCGGCTTAACCATAATAAGTGGCATTGTACCCCACAATAAAGACATCTAATTTACTACTCCAGTACTTATAATATTTTCACCATTAGCCTTTTTCCAATGAACCTACATCTAAATAGTAGAACTATTAATCTTTTTAAAGTTTGACTGTTCACATCAAAAGTCAACAAACATTTTCCCTTCAATTTCCCAATATAGCCGAAAAAACATTTTCCATACACATGAAACAGTAAAAATGGTACTCATACAGAAAAAGAATTGCAACAAAATATTTCAATATTTGCACGGAAATTATTTAAGCTCTCATTTAACTTAACACGACAAAAATACTACTACTTACTTACGATAAATACACTTTGACGATATACTCGGTTACAAAAATACTACTACCACATCATTAACGAATTTAAACCAACAAATAAATATTAAAAAAAAACTACTAGAAATGGAGCCGATATTCAAATACTACTAGTAGTATTTTCTTCCTCACATTTCCGCCGTTTACAAAAAAAGCCTCAGCTAATTCTCACTAGGATACTACTAGTACTAAATAATTACCGATTGATAAAAAATTTACCGATTCATTTTTTTGACGGTCTCATCAAAAAAATTCGGCCCGGGCTCAAAGAGCGACAAGTGGATCCGACACAAACATGTCACCAATATCCGGAAAGTGATCGTTGCTAGGCCAACCGGGTAACCCGAACCCGAAATCATCACCACTACCAAAATCAAACAGCCCCTTGCAATCCTCGCCGAACACGTGTCCATCCAGGCCCGACGGGTCGAACAAGTCGGGCCCAACGCTGGGCACCGAGCTGTCGAAGTCAAAGAAATCACTCGGAAACAAAGAGTCAAAAAACGACGTCGTTGGGGGCTCCACCACCTGAGGCTCCTCTTTGACGGGCCGGGCCAAGACCGGGTCGGGCTTGAAGGTGACGGGCTCGGGTTCGGGCTGGAAACGGAGGACTGAGGTGGGGGAGCAGATGGGCGGGTGGTGGGGCCCATCCTCGTCTTCATCTTCTTCGGAGTTAAACGACGTCGTGGTGGTGGAGAGAGAAATAACTGGGGGTGGTTTGGGAATGGCGAAGTTGGTGAGCGCGTCGGGTCCACGCAGCTGAATAGCCGCGTTGTCGTAGACCATAGCAGCTTCCTCAGCGGTATCATAAGTGCCCAACCAGAGCCGTACACGTCGGAGAGGATCTCGAATCTCAGCCGCCCATTTTCCCCAAGGTCGTTGCCTCACTCCTCTGAACTTCTTCCCACCATTACCATTACTCTGTTGTTGTTGCTGCTGCTGCTGCGACGTCGTCGTTTTGAGAGATGAAGAACATTTGCCTCCTCTCTTCCTCGCCCTCTTCGTCGTCGGTGCGACCGTCGCAGGGACAGGGTCAGATGAGACGGAGGCAGAGGAGGAGGAAGAGCAGGGCTCGATGTTGACCTCGGTGATGAAACGCTTGATGCGACGCCGTTGTTGGCGTCGCACGAGGTTTTTGACTGAGGAGCAGTCTTCGTCGCTTGAGGAATCAGTGGCGTCGGGGTCAGTGACGGAGATTCGGACGATTTTGGGGCATTCGGAGAAATTAGTAGTGTTTGGGAATTTTTGGAGAGTGGTTTGATTTGTGTGTTCTGTGTATTTGAATGGGGGCAATATGGGATGTTGTTGTTGTTGTTGTTGTTGATGAATATGATGATGACAGTCCATCATTTCTGTGTTTGATTTTGGTATTGTTGAGTGATTATGATTTTTTTCTCTCTCTTTGTTTCAGTGGCTCGCTCAGTTGGGCATTTTAAGCAGAGGAAGAACACTAAAAAGGATATCAAGAGAGAGAACAAAAAGGGAACAAAAGTGGAGAGAGAGAGGGCGTGCAAGTGAGCGTGGTATAGAAAGAAAGAAAGAGAGAGAGAATCGTTAATGGGAATAAAGAGAAAGATAAACCCCAGAAAAAGTTGTGGAGAGGAGAGAGAGAAAGAGAGGTGGGGGCGTCAAAGAGAAGCTTCAAATTCTCAAAAACCCCGATGAAATATTTTCTGGGGAAAGTGATTTTACACAGAGCACAAACTCGCTGAGTTGCAGAGACTTGTTCAAAAGAGAAAGCCCAGAAAAAAAAAAAAAAAAAAAAAAAAGGAAAGGGAGAAAAGAAGATGATAAATACGCCTTTTGAAATGGGGGAAAGAGGGGGAATATTTGGTTTTTCCCAGAATCAATGAAACAAGCTTAAGCTATTGTGGTGAAGCTTCCTTAAGCAACGTACGACTTAACCACTTGGAGAAATGAGAGGAGGATGAAGATGATTGATGATGATGATGATGATAATGATAATAGAAAGGTTCAAAAGGATAAGGGGTTTAAGGAGAGTTATTAGGAAGGAGAGTGAAGAAACAGAGGAGAGAGAGAGAGAGAGAGAGAGAGAGAGAGAGAGAGAGAATAAAGGAGTGATTTGGTTTAAGGGGATGAATTTCAGCAACCAAGGGAAGGCCTCTTCAAGTGGCACCCTCCTCCTTTATAGGATCCCAACCCCTTCTTCTTTCCTTTTTCTTTTTTCTTTTTCTGTTTTAATAATTTGTGTGTAGAGTACTTGTTTTAATATTTGTATTTGTATTTGTGTACACATAAAAAAAAGAAATTTCCGTATTATATTGAGAAAATCATCTTATTGCAAAGAAAAATCACTCTTGTTTCTGAAATAAAGTCACTCTTATTGTTAAAAAGAAGATTTCTTAGGTAAAAACTACATATTGTATACTGAGTATATATTGTTGGTCGAGTCACAATTTGAAGTTAGGTCAGTTCGGGTTGAGTTTTTTCAGTCAAATCTATTATTAATTATACTTTTCAAATTATAAACGGTTCGGGTCGGAAAAATTATTAGGACTTAAAAGAACAAGTCGGTTTCTTGACAAGTATAGGTGTAAGCAAGAGTGGCTCTTTAAATTGATGAATACTTTTTGAATTTTGAAAAGAAAAAAAAAAAAAAAAGAAGAGAAAGTACACTTATTTATAATAAGCACACTGTTTGTGACAGAGTGATGGGTCACAGCAGGCGTGGTGGTTGGGTGAGATTAGGATGTCTCCCTTTTCTTTCTCTTTTCTTTCTCTTTTCTTTTTCTCTTTCTCTCTCTACAGTATAGTCTCTTTCTCTCTCTAGTTGGGTCTACTATCACCGGTGGTGGTGAAGCCCGGAGATATTTTGCGAGGCGCCGCATCTGACGGTGCAGCAAGATTCAGCCACGTGTCATGTGGGTCCCACAGAAGCTATCCATCCAATGGCTTGAAGGAGAAGCAGTGGCTGAGTCAGCCAAAAGTTTTGGGGGAGGGTCTCAGAGATTCCCGGGGCAGAGGAGAACAAGGATCAGGTCACGTGACTTTTACCGGAGATACCAGTTCCCCGTCGTCCGATGATTAACAATTAACTACCGGTCAAATTAATATTCCTATTCTTCAGGGGCAGTTAACGAGACGCATTAGGTGGAGTGATTAATTACCGTAAGTGGAGGGGGTGTTTTGATCCTATTAAGGAATAATATCACTATTAGTTTTTATTATTGAGTTGGTTTTTTCACCACTTCATGCGATAAACTTGTATTTTATTTTATTTTTTTGTTATCATAATTTATTTTTTTTTGGTTTTTAGGTGCAATTTTATATTATAATTTTTGTGTGAACTTAATTGAGGTTGTTCATATAGTCTATCAATCACTTGCAGTGCAAATATAGCACTTTTTGATTTAAATTTTTTTATCACTATTCTTATAGTACTAAAATTGTTTGTATATTACCTTACATAATTTGTAACATTTGTAAGCATCTTATGAGTATATTAGCTAATTTGTAATCGAATCTAAACTAATTATAATATTAATAAATTGATTATATTTGGCTCGTCTATTAAATGAATGATAATAGTTTCAATGTTTGAGCTCATGAGCGAGCTATAATTGAATATGATGGTTAGCAATAGCAACTTACAAACAAACTACTTTGTTCATCATCCTGATTAAATACTCCCTCCGTTTTCTAAAAGAAGGTCACGCTTTGTTTTCCGCAAATGCGGAAAACAAAGCGTAATCTTCTTTAGAGAACAGAGGGAGTATTAATAAGTAGCATACAAAATATAGTTTATCTACTTTTTTTTTTTTTTTTTTTTTTTTGCAAGTTTATCTAGTAATTTTAAACCTATTTTTACAGTGGGTGGCTTTATATATTGTGTTTACTGAATGGAATAACGTGGCAGGCAACCTAGAATTTGCCGCTATTTTTTTTTTTTTTGCCCTTTTCCCTGCTTTATGTAATACGCTTTTAATTTTTTTCGTACAATCTGATAATCCTAATTTTCTAATTTCAATGCGAAACTTTTGCTAGTTTTTTTTTGTTTTAAATATATTCTATAGCTCCAGTCTCTTACTAGTTCAGCTATTCCTAATTAGTGTTGAATCTGGACCCTACATAGGTCATTTCATTGGTTATATTTAGATTCCTTAATTCTTGTAGTTGTACTATTTTTCCTAACTTCGTTGGGTAGCAAGTTAAAGATTCCTCTGTATTACTGCGTAGAATTTTTGACAAAGTCTAAAAATTGAGTTATTTAGCAATAGTTGAGATGACATTAGGATTTAGGTGTGATTTTGACATCATCAATTTATGTCTTTCTCTTTAAATCATCACAGGAGATAAATGTATTTACTCGTGGTACGTACTCTTGAATACGGAGTACTTCTATTGACAAAAATATGTTTGCGCTTTCTCTTTAATCTTCTACTATTTGAAAGATATACTCCCTCCGTTTTACTAAAATTTTGACGCCCTGGCATTGCACGGTCTTCAAGTCGGCACTTTAACCATAAATAATTGTATTTATATAAACTCGAAAACTTATAAAAATTTGATATTTTGAAAATACTAATGAAGATGAATTCAAAAATATTATTTTTACTTTGAAAATCATTATCATGTTTTATATACAAATGGCCATATTTTGAAAATTTTAACTTTGCAAAATCAAGGTGTAAAGATTTTAGTGAAACAAAAGGAGTAAAAGATAGTGAACTCAATCTAGTAATCATTTAATTATGCAAATTTTTTAATCCTAGTGATAATTTGGAGTGTCATAAAAGTGATAATTTTGTTGGAGTGTCATAAAAGTGATAATTTTGTTCCTATAGGTTTATTTAGGACAGTCTTAAAAATTGTTCTATATAAAACTAATAATGTTTTTTTTAATCCATACGTGATACATTTAAACTACGAAATAATACTTTTTCTCAATTATAAACTGCCCCAATTAGCAAAACGGTATGAATTTTGTTTTGTCTCTTATGGATATATAACATTCGATTTCTTTTCTATCCCTTTTAAATTACAATGCATGACGATGCAACCACAAATTTAGAACCTGATACTGCAAAGAATATTTGATCTCGTGGAGTACATAATACATGGCATGGGAATAACTAGCAAAATAATATTCAAAGAATATTTGTTATACAACACTAGAATCACCACGTTATATATTGTATGGACAACATGGTTGAGAATGTGATTCAAAAATGTTTTTATGTTGGTGGTTCATTTCCTTAGATGTTTACGTCATCTAATATGATTATTGAGCATATTTTGGTTACAAGATTATCAGGATGGTTTACTTATCAGGTTATAACTTTTGAATACAACATATGCTCATACCATACACTAGGCCAGTTGGATTTGTCCACATAAAAGATCCTAGATACCAAGGATACGGTGTTTCAACAAGTCACCTATACTCAAAAAGCGTTCCTACAACACCATGACTTTATATTCGGGTCCATAGGCAATGAGCATTTACCAACCAAATGAACTTAATTTCAATAAGAGAAACTATTATATCAATCAATTTTTGGGGGAAGAACGGAGGCTATTGTCTTCCACCGACCATCATTAAACTTTAAATCATACTACTAAACTTGTAAGGCAACAAATGAAAAATTCTAAAACAAATGTCAATTATGAGTAATCTATTTACATATGATTAAGGGGAAAAGACCAATAATTTTCCTTGATTAAAGAGAAATTTCGGGGTAAAAGACTAATCACTGAAAACGTAGATTTTATTAAAATCATGGAGAGACGTGTTTTTTGACATCCAAGGGCTTAAAAACAGAAATTAATATGGATTGTCAATTGGACAAAATGAAAGCTGGTGGCTCATTTCTTGGACTCTGTCCCAAGCTTAACCTTACATTGCATGGAAACACACTAATTAAAAGGGACAACCAAACAAGTACCTTTTGGAATCTGACAAAAATAACTAGGCAATACCATCATTTTGGTTACTCTTATGAATGTGAACTAATCAATTAATAATCTGAGTATATGATGTAGGATGTTGGGAAAGCATTAAAAAAAAAAAAACTTATTTTCTTAATATTAAGAGCTTGGCTTGGCAAAATGTTGAGGAGCTTAAAATATTGCTATGTAAATTTTCCATTTCAAAAATATAGTATAAGTAGCTTCTCAAACTATAATCTTTTACTCCTTCCATTCTGTAAAGAAGGTTACGATTTGTTTTCCGCAACTCACGTAGAAAGTTACGCTTTGTTTTGCGCAACTCACATGACAAAGCGTAACCTTCTTTAGAGAACGGAGGGAGTAGTTCAATATGTGTTTGATCGGCTCACTGATAAACTTGCACATTTGTATATTAGATTATGGGTTCAAACCTTCTGAAAATCAACTATACAAACGTACTGTATATGTTTAGGGAATAGTTAAAGCTGTGCAATGTGCCTTGAGGGGTGCTACTCAACTATATGCCCAAAGAGGAATACAAGTAGTAGTAGTATATAGTTAACTAAATATGTATGTATTCCAAGTGAAAACTGTTATTATTACTAAAATTGGGCTTTGCTTAACCGATGCATATATAAGTCAATTGAGCATGCATCAACACCGAGGTGTTTCCTGATCTTGAGCCCACAAATTTAAATTTAAAACCCTCAAATTATTTCTATTATTTGTGGATTTTTGACAAGTAAACGATAACTGAACCATTGGCACTTATATTAATTAAACAACATCCAGTTCAAGTTTGTTCCCTGCTGCTTGATTTGGTCTACTACTTATTAAGAACAACGAACACATGATCATCATCATGTATGTTTTGATATTTTTTTCTTGCATGCATGTATGTATATACATCGTCCATGAAGTTATATTATGCTTATTAATTGCCTCTATCAAATATTTATTTGGAAAACTTCCATTTTGGTGCCCTAACGTGTAGCGTAATATTAAACTGGCGACCTCAATTTTAACTATTCCCATTTTGGTGACCTGAGATTTGACAAAAAGTTTCACTTTAATACTTACCTCTAACTCCGCTACTTTTTCCGTCAGTTTTGCTGACGTGGCACATGAAGGAAGACATATCCTCACATTTAATGAACAAAAGAAGTTGTATTTACTTTATTGGCCTTGTGTAGTAGACAAAATTATTAAAGTAATTATTTTTTTAAGCTAGAAAAAAATTAGTTTTTATAGGCAAAAATATTATAAGGGTCATTGTAAATTAATATATTGCCTTGATATAATATGCCACGTCAGCAAACTGACGTAAAAAGTAACGGAATTAGAGGCAAGTATTAAAGTAATTTTTTTTATCAGATCTCAGGTCACCAAAATGGGAATAGTTAAAATTGAGGTCACCAGTTTAATATTACGCTATACGTCAGGCCACCAAAATAGAATTTTTCCAATATTATTTGTCTCAAGGCTGAATGCACTGGTTATGATCATCTTAATTAAGTCTTAACGGTGTTCTAATTTGTTTACCTGATCTCCAACAATGTGCTATATGCACATGTTTAATTTGATATCATCAGGCTACATTGTCTATGTTACTCATTTGTTTAACGAATCTTGTCAAAAAATAAATAAATAAATAAATACTTCCGTCTTCTGTAATGTCTTCAAAATATTACTCAAGTTTTTATAAAAGGTTAACTTCAATCGACTCTAATTTGTTCATTTCAAATGAAAAGGTAGACTAAAATGAATAAATAGTAAGTACGTTTGAAATAAAAAGCAAGTCGTAGTATAGAAGTAAACTGAACTGAATTGATTTAAATCTGGTTGATTTAAAATGAATTGGATTTAAATGAGTTGAGTTTTACAAAATTAAACTCAATACAGCACAATTTTTTTTTTTTTTAAATGAACGGAGCGAGCCTACAGATGACACTAAGAGCCACTGGTAAACTCCTTTCTATAAATTGATTAACAAAAAAAAAAAGGTGTTTAAACCTCAATGAATTCACTTAACTATATAATCCTTTTTTTTCATATCTTTGTTTTATTTTCCGATACGTTGGACATGTATGCCATAAGCCAATGAAAATGAGTTTCCGATCCCAATTCTAACAACATGACAATCAACAGTTTTACTATCAATTGAACTAGCTGACATCTTCGTAACCATATATTATAGTAGTATCGAATAATCTTTGTCATAAAATTATCCTATAATTTCCTTTACCACCATGCAGGAGAAGGTATGATCTTCATTCTCCACCGGATTAGTCCATAGACTCCATATGGAGTATTAGTATTAAGAATGAAGGTTGGTTTGTCAAGGTCATAGCTAGAATATTAATGTCTTTAATTATGGGAGTAAAATGTATGGGAGTGGCCGAACTAGTAATTTAATGATTAATTAGTTACTGCATTCTGTACACTGTACTGCTCCCAAAAATACCTGCAAAGTAGCAGAGGGTAAGTTTCTTTCTTTTTTTTTTTCTTTTTTNTTTTTTTTTTTTTTTTAACAAAAATGGTGGAATTTCACGGAATTTCATGTCATTTCTTTCTTTTCCTAGATGATAAAAGGGGTTGATCGGTGTCATGGCTTTGATGGCTTGGACTTGGATGTTCATTTCCCCTCACGATCTTTAGTTTTTGTGCAATCTATTTTCTTATTATTTGCTCTGTTTTTTTACTAGCTATTAAATTGGCTCTAAAAATAGTAATATTGAATCTTATATGTGGATGTTAATTTGATGTGTCATATGTCATTTTTGGTAGTTTAGTTGATGTAGGTTGAGTCTTCAAGCCGAATATGTGAATGAATTTAGTGACAAATTGAGGTGGACAAGAAATCGTATCAGTAACGGAGACAAGTATTGTTTACTAAGGAGAAGACAACATGACACAACTAATGTCTCCTCCTGTTCGTGCACGCATTTTTGCGTATCTTTGCTTTGACATGTTGGAATAATTTTGTTTATTTTTCTTTCCTAATCAACTTGATATTGCTTTATGACAAATAAGCTCCGTGCTTTCAACTTACATTTACCTCTTGTTTCCGAGTCATTCACATCTACTTAGTTTTGTTGTAATTTCTTAACATTAGGGTTTAGATCTTCCGCTCCCGAGATGGGGGACCCTAATGTATTATCATATCACACTTCTTACCTCTTAAAAAAAAGGATTTTTTGCGGGGAACCCCCTTATATAATACAGTTTTTGTAAAAAACCCCCTTATATAAGTTTTTTTGTGGGGAACCCCCTTATAAGTTACTTTGGCCATGACCAACCCCCCTTATTC
>BSSO01005074.1:0-13593 GCA_030267885.1 Mesembryanthemum crystallinum | reverse complement strand
ATATTATAAAATAGAGAAAGAAATTAAAAGTCAAACATAGTTATTACACAAAAAATGTATTGCAAGGGCATTATAGTCATTTTGTGGCTTAGTGGGTACGATAATCACTTTGTTGAAAGTTCATGGGTACTCCAGGCACATTTCCAAAACTTTGGGTACTATAAGCATTTAATCAAAGTAGAGGGGTATCATAGGAAATTTCCGTTTAACTTATTAGTTAACTTATCAGTTAATTTTGCCAAACATAGTTATTGTCTCAAGAAATTGTTCTTTTTTTTTCGTAGAAGTTTTAGAGAGAAAGGCTCTCCCCTCTCTCTAAAAATTAGCCCTAATTTTTCTTGAAGCCTAGTAGCCACCAAGCACATCTTCTCAAGCCCTCTCCTCAGATTTCTCTTTCCACAGCCTCATCTCTCTTGCCTATTAGCCTCATCGGCTCCTCCGACTTCACCGTTCTTCTGAATCATCGAGCCCTATCCACCCATTTCGTAGCTCTGTGCAGAGGCGTTGTTCTTCTCGATGAAGTGCCTCGTCTTCACCATTAGCTTTTCCCTCGTCTTTGTATCTTCGTGATGTCTCTTCTGTTCTCTGGCTCCACCGGCGGTGTTCTCGATTAGTGCTTCCTTCGGCGAGTTTCAGCGGCCGTTGCTTTGTCGCCGGTGAGTGTTGATTTCTTCAGATCTGGGTTTTTCTGTTCTTGTTCGTTGTCTTACTTTTGCCTACCTCTTTTGCTTCTTTGTCCTGTTAACTTCAAAGCACTGGCCTAAGGCCTATGCTGTTTCTGCCGTTGTCGCTGGTGGAGGAGGTGGGTCTTTGGCGCTTTCATCGGATTTCCCAGTTTTGGAAGGTCTCTTATGGGGGCTGTTGGGCATATGCTTGAGGCAGGCTTGGCTGTGGAGGCTTTTGGTGAGGGTGGTTTGGGGTTTCTCGTTGATGGTGATGGATTGTTGATATCTGTTTTCAATTTAAGTAGCAATTCAGTTGAAAATGAAGAATCATTTGCAAATCTAGCATCTATCGTTTAGCTTTAATTTCTGTTTGTGTTAGCTTTAATTTGTATTTCTTTCCATGTTCCTCACCAGTGTGTTGGTGATGAGAGCTTAGGATTGCCTTCTATAGAAGGTAATCCTGATTATCTTGCATTTTCAAAAAGAAAAAAAAAAAAAAAAATAATCAATAAGCAATCAATAGGGGTGGGGAAGGGAAGGAAGAGGCATCTTGTCTCTTAGGATTGCTTCCAATAGTCCTATTATATAAGCATGTGAAGAAGTTTGAGATAGGGACAAATATAGGCTAGTAAAACTGTATATAGTTGCAAATGTTTTGAGTTGTACTTTGGGACCAAAAGTTTGTGAAGTATTTTTCTTTTGTTTTTTTTTTCATTTTTCAAAGTTCAAAGGTTAATTAAAACGTAAAATAGACATCACCCTTTACTTGCTTGATTAATGTACAAAAGGAGAAAAACAATATACTCCATCCGTTTCCTAAAATTCTTGACGCCCTAACTTTGTAAGATTTTCAATAAGACACTTTGATCATGAATAATTGTATATATATAAACTCAAAAATTTATAAAATATGATATTTTGAAAATATTATTTAATAGATTTTAATATATTAATAGTCAAAGTTTGAAAACTTTAACTTTACAAAATCATGCCGTAAAGATTTTTCATAAACGGATGGAGTATTTTTGAAATTTTCTAAAATTTGGGAACCCTCACTGTTGTGACCTTCACTTGGTCCTAAAAAGAGTCTTGTATGCCTATGTTTGCTGGTAACTAGTTGTTTCGGTAATTGTTACTCCGATCCCTATTTACTAGTAACAAATACTAGCGTCTGGCAATATTTTTGAACCACCAACAATTATACTTGTCATACTAATATTATTTCATTGTAGTAGTGTTAAAACACAATATATTGAATACTAGAGCATATGTCAAACCTGCAATCCTATTGACTCGATGGTTCAACCGGTTGATTTACCTAAAAAAAAATCTGAATAACTTGTAGTGGTTGACAACATTGAAATTTTTTTCTAATGAATTACTCTTTTGGCATTCTCTCTCTTCTTTATGAGATAATAATTATTTTTACTATTATTTTAATAGGGGGTCACCGACCCTGAGGATCAATATATCACTCCCCTTTACAAGGTCGAGAACATAGAAAATGAAGTATCGTTTTTTTTTTTTTTTTTTTTTGGTATCTGCAAGGAGTAACTTTCTTCCTACTTGGGCGTGGCTAAAGGGCACCTCCTAACGCACGGGCTCGGGTATTCCACGAATAAATTCGTGTAGGTGCTCTCCAGGAGGCTTGAACCCGTAACCTGGTGTATAAGCCAATGCTTGTTTACCAGTGGGCCAACACATCTTGGGTAAAATGAAGTATAGTTTTCTGATATACCTTTAACCGGAAAAAGGTAGTCTTATCAACTCTCAAGTCATGTCAACAAGATAGGTACTTAATTACTAAGTTGTATACTAAATAAGCAAGAATTAAAACATCTTGAAATTTATGTCTCATAAAATGAAGAAGGTGCTTATCTAACTCACCGCAAATTCTTGTGTACAACCGTCTAACCGTTAGACGACCAAATTTAATGGTGACTTTTATCAATTTATGGGCTATTTTTAGCCACTTAGGGTCTACTTTCTATATCTTATGGTATTTCTATAAAATTACCGTAACTCGTAAATATGTATCCCATAAGTCGATAAATGTATCCACTAAATTGCAAAAAATTATTCTTGGATTGGGTCAAGTTGTATAAAGTAGCTCCTAAATAACTAAAAATAACCTTTAAATTATGAAAAGTTACCCTTAAATTAAGTCGTCTAACGGTTAGACGGTTGTACAAGAGAGTTACTCCTCACTCACAGTACAAGAAGTGGAATTTCTCCAAAATAATAATAATTATTATAATAATTCTTTTTCATGAATGTAACTTATTTGATATACTAGTAACAAATTCATCAATTCACCATTAAGGGGTGTGCTCATTCAACCGAAACGATAACCGAACCTAATTGAGTTGAATAACTTATTTTTGTTGATTTCAATAAAAAATCAACAAAAATAAGTAAAACCAACAAAAATCAGCAAAGTCACTCTCTACCGAATCCAACGAATCAACAAAAATCAACAAAAACCAACAAAAAAAAAAAATCAACAATAAATATCAACAAAAATAACATGAATAGAACATAGACTAAAGTAGAAATGAATGGACGCTGAGTGCTAAAATGTGAATGAAAACGTAAACTTCTAAAATGGAAAGATTGAACTCAACTAAATGCTACTCGTATAGTAGTAATTTAAAATAAAACACACTCAAACAAGTCGATGGTCTCATACATGAGGACTCACCTCATACAAGTTTTCCTTTTATATTTCTCTTTTTAGAAAGTAAAAATCTTCTTTTGGTTGAGGAGGTCAATGTGACAAGTCAATATTAACAGTTGAGCATCATCATCTATACAAATCAGCCCCAAAACCTGTCAAGTGTGAACTGAACTGTTCCCATTTTCCCAAAAAAACCTCACACGCCTCTCTCTCTCTCTAACTTCCCCTCACTCCATTCCCTAGAGAGAGAAACCTCCCTCCTCGACGGAGATTTCGAGTTCCGACGCCGGAACCCTAACTTCCGATTGATGCCGGCGAGTTTCACCGGAATCTATGGCGATTTCCGGCGGTAATAACCACAAGTCTCGCTCCTCGGAGATGAAGCTATGGCGGCTCTGCCCGCTCTGGAATCCCAATCACTCCTCCTCTTCGTCTTCTTCTACTCAGCAGCTTCATAATCAACATCAAAATCAAAATCAGACTCAAAATCATCAGTACAACGATCGTTTTTCTAGTCGCAACGGAAATCAACCGTCGTTTGATGGTTCGAGTGCTAAACCTACTGTTTCTTCCGTTGCTCGGTCTTTGCTTCCCGCTAAGCGCCGGCTTAAGCTCGATCCTCCGAATCATCTTTACTTTCCTTGTGAGTTCTTTGGTTGAGTTTTGATTTTGAATTGTGGTGCATTTTGGTTGATTTGGTGATGATTGATTTTTGGTGTATGGTTTGTTTTATCATTGAGGATGGGTTGACTTTATGAAGTAGTTCGTTTGTTGCTTTCTTATGGATTATGGTTGGTCATTAATGCTGGAATTTTGATTTTGGCTGATTATGGAAGTCTGAAGATGTTATGGTTTGGTTGATGATTTAATGTTGGAATTTTGATTTTTGGCTGATTGTGGAAGTGAACTGAAGTGGTTTTGATGCTTTTATTGCTCCTTAATGTGGTACATACTTGGTAAGCACCAATTGAGTTGTATCTTTTCAAGTAATCAAGTGAAAATTCTGCCAAGGATTTAAAAATTGATCAGAATTCACTTTGAAATAGTGATTCAACAGTGGTGTTGAAGACTAGAGTGTCTGGTGCATTGATTGTTCCTTGTTAGAGACGAATGCAGAAACACGACAAGCCAATTGAAATGGGAAGATGTAATTTACAAAGTGTTTTCTTTAAGGGTTTGTTGGCTCTAAGTTTCCCCTGATATTGGAAGTGGGAATGTGCCTTGCTGCATTCTTCGTGGGGGGTATTTGCTCTTGTTATGACTTATAAATGTGTAACTTCGAAGCATGTGATTTGCTTAGCTATAGTTCTTCCAGTTTATGACTTATTTCCGGCTTTGTGGATATTGAAGATGAACCAGGTAAACAAGTTAGAAGTGCTGTCAGGATTAAGAACACTAGCAAATCCCATGTAGCCTTCAAGGTATTACTTCCCATCTCTGATTTTCTTATTGGGTTGATTCCATCGTCTTCTTAATTGAATTCAGATGTTCTGCAACTATTTTCTTCATCGTTTCTTTATGGTCTCAAACGTCTGTGACATGTATATTTTGGCAACTATCATTCTGTCTCAGTTTCAAACAACCGCACCAAAGAGCTGCTACATGCGTCCACCTGGTGGTATTTTGGCCCCTGGAGAAAGTCTTGTTGCTACTGGTAAAAAGATGAAAATACTGTGCTTTGTTTCTGTAGTATCTTTTCTGGACAATATTTTCCCATGGAATTCCTGGATTTCACTCACTTTCTTTGTAACTTGGATGGCAGTGTTCAAGTTTGTGGAGCAGCCTGAAAACAATGAAAAAATGCAGGATCTGAAAACGAAGGTCAAGTTTAAGATTATGAGCTTAAAGGTGAAAGAAGGGACTGAATACGTACCTGAGTTGGTAAGGAAACAAATTGTTTTTGACTGCAGTCCTTCATTTCCATATATTTCATTCTCGTCTAAATTGTTTGGTCAAGTAGTATGAAGTTAGAGAAGTTGTATTGTTTATGCATTTGCCATGACATGTAAAAGAAATTCATTTCATCCTTTGGAGCTTGGATTTTTCCAAGTTTCATGGGCATCCTAATGCTGTGATAGATTGCCATTTGCTACCAGCCTACCACCTTTATGTAGTTGAGAGCGATATTAGCCGTCCCAAGTCATTCCAAGTCAGAATTCTGTGTTAATGGTGAATTTGAGTCTGCGAATTGTTTCTGCTTTCCATTGTTTGGGCCTGATATTCATGGTTGCCATTTTATATCTTGTTGTGGTTTTATTTTGTAAGTCATTAAACGAACTACTGAAAATAAATTTCTCAGGAAAAGGCTCAAACAAGCGATTTTTTTTTTTTTTTTTTTTAAAGTACTAAAATGGAAGCTTGGACTTTAAATGACCAGTTATTCATCTTTCATATATAGATATAATTCAGTGCGTTTCTTTTCTTGCATTGATAGTGTGCGTCAATTTTTCTGTGGGATACATCACATGACTGTGCTGCCTTCTTTTCTTTTTTGCTGTGTCTGAGGACTCTGAGGGTTAAGTTTTTCTTTGTTTGATCTGAAGAGCCTTTAATGTCGTTAGTTTGCAAGCATTGGAAACTTTTGCATCAGGCTTATACACTTCCCAGTTTTGATGGGAGACCATAAATCTCTTGATGTTGTTTGGACTGGATTATATTGCTGCTATACTGCAGATGTCCCTGAAGATAAAACATGGTATTCAAAAATTTTGTGGATCTTGGAGAAGTAATTATCCATCTTTTCATTTCAGTCATTTTCTCATTTAGAATATGGATAAGAAGAGTCCTGAGGTGGGCGGTCCCTTCAGCTAGTATTATTAGTTTTTTAGCTACAGTGATTATGATTGGTAGGTGATGTAACAGTTGGCATTAAAGCTTTTGAGGAAATGCATGTTTAGTGATTGCTCCATCTGTAGTGATCACTTTTGCCAGAGATATTGTTTCTCTTTGTAGTACCATTACTTGACTTTGTGTGGTTATAGATGGTCATGTATGTGATGAAGCAGAAATAAATTCAGCTTGTCTGTTTTGCAAAATTCATTTATTTCTTGAACTTTGGGATCGACAAACCATCATGATTGCTATGCCTGAGAGGCCAGGGCTTGACTGTTCTTTTTTTGTTATTTGACTGGGTCAAAGTTTAAAAATTGTAGCGCACCAAAACTGTCAGATGAGTTGCAATTTTGCATCACCTCAAACTTTACTTGTGAACCTGTGGTGTGTAGATAGGCCAGTAGGAGAAGCAGGATATGGAACTATAGAATGAGGATGTCAACATCCTGTTTTTCTTCATGAATTCTCAAATTATAGCCATTTATAGGTACAATTTTAGATATTCTACCTCTTAGAGCAGAGCGGCAGTAACTCCTCAAGTCTCTGTACATCTCCATCTATGGCAGGATTTACGTTGGTAATATTGATGTCTTAAGTCCGTCTTAGAGCGTGTGTGGCCTACCTTACTTAAAAACTTAAGCTTGTACCCCTATTTTTCCTCACAAAGTATCCCGTCCACCTGATTTTGAACTTTTAAGAAGCTAAAAAGAGTAAAAGCATCCTCTACGGGGCAAGAAGTANGGAAGAATAGTAGTAGCTCAAGCTTTTAAGAATCTAGGGAGATACGCTCTAGTTCTCTACTGTGTTGCAAAAGTTTTATTTCAGAAGGCACTCACACCCAATTTCACTCCTGCAGTTTGATGAGCAAAAAGATCAGGCAACTGTAGAACGGGTGTTGCGTGTCATTTTTTTGGATCCTGAACGATCTAGTTCGGTAAGTTTCTGTATCTTTTTTTTCAAACCTATACAAGCTTATCAAATCATTTAACACTTCTTGAATTGGTTTTACTTTGCGCTAGACAATGGAAAAGCTGAAACGTCAATTGGCTGAAGCTGATGCTGCTGTTGACACTCGAAAGAAACCTCCAACGGATCACGGTCCGAAGGTTGTCGGGGAAGGTCTTGTTATAGATGAATGGGTGTGTACACTTCTTTCCTTAGTTCAAATTGAACCACTCCCCCTCCCCCGCTCGAACAGAAAATAAAACCGTGATTTTTCCCTTTTGTATGCTTATAAATGATCAATATTTGCGGTTCTCTACTGCAGAAAGAACGGAGAGAGAAATATCTGGCTCAACAGCAGGTTGAAGCAGTGGAATCAGTGTGAAGTCTTGGTGTTTAGTTTTCTTTGTGAAGTTGCCATATTTTCATAGAACAGAAAGTTCTTGTACAATCCTGTAGTGACTCATGAGGCTGGAGGCGTAAATGGGTGAATGCGAAGCATTATGTACAGCAAATAACTCACCTGCGATCCTAATTTGTTAAAAGCATCCCTTTAGAACGCAAATCTCCTTGTAGATATTAAATTTTCGCTTTCTTGGTGACAATATTTGTGAGATGGGGGGCTGCATCAAAGTTTTTTTGTTAAGACTGCATTGAATTATTCGGCTTCTGGAAAGTTTAGATTGGATAATAAGTATACGATTCTGTGTGATATGTTGTTTTTGTGGATAATTTCATTCCTAGTACAAATTAGGCTTCTCTCTCTTCTTTTCTATTGATTCTTGTAGGCTGTACATGCCAACGGTGTTAAGCTCTCAGATCTGCCTATTTACCAAGTTGTAAAGTGTGATGCGATCTTTGTCCTTGAGAATCCTTTAATAGGAGTAGTAATTTTGCAAATTCACTCCCTCTGTTTTTATGCAAGTTATTCAGGTATTATGCAAGCAACTGTATATCAGTAATAGTATTTGTACATTTGTTAATTATCCTATGTATCTATCTCTTACTAAATTGTTTTTTTTTTCTTTTCTTTTGATAAATATGAGTTTACATAAAACCATAAAAATATGTCAAGTGGTAGCCATTAAAACTTTAATATACACTGTTAAAAATTATGTTATTTATGACTATTTTACAGACCCTATTATAACCAGGTTTGGTTGAAACCAAAGACACTTTTAAGTCGAACAAAATTAATGAGTATGATTTTTTAACAAATTTGATTTCAATTAAACTGATAATGTTTTCACATGGTTGTGGAAAAAGTCCCATTGAGGCCAATAGCCATTTCAAGGCTCCAATTTCCGTAACCAAATGCCACTAACAATACAATTATTTTTAGATGATGTTTATTTAAGAAATTGGCATGTGTGCAATTCATTGATTTATTGTTTATTGCTCATATAAACAATAATGATAAATGATAAAGGTTTGGACCAAATGAAAAACAATGATAAAGGTGAGCCCTCATATCAATCAATATGCATGCAAGACAAAAAGGAAGTAGGAAAAGAACAGGGCAGCAATGAAATAGAGCTCCCTTGTAAGTCCAATGTACACTGAACTAGAAACTACTCATCATGTCTTAGTCAAGTTGAGGTGGGTATAGATATTGTCATCTTGAAGTGGATTTTATAGCCATACAATTTTGTTTCTCTTCTTATCCATTTACTCAATAAAACAGCCAGTTTTTGCACTAGGTTTTCTTTTGCTGTGTGCTTCCTGATAGCAAATTGACACTTCCTGGCAAAAACCCATTGATAAACAGCTTATACTAGCTTTTGATCTTGAAAAGATATTTAAGGTTGTTTTTTGAACCTTCAAATTGACATAAAGTATTGATCCAGAGCATGTACGGTTGAGGACATATATACCGAGTCAAAAATCCAACTTGACACAAATTTAATCTGTATTTGATCTATATTCAAAGATAACAAATATTTGATCTACGCCAAGTAAAAAGGGGCAAAAGAAAATCCGCCAAAAACCATAATATTTTTCAAAAATAATTATATTCTAAAGGCGGAAACTCTAAATCTAAAGAATTCCAAATGATTTATCCACAAACTCCGGATACAACCTTGTAAAATACTGTACTTTACTAGCTAAACTGTTGTGTTTTGCAAAGGAAACAACTTTTTGTAATTATAGGAATAAGGTTATGTTCAATTTAACCCTATATATTTGTCATAGACCCAAATCTAGTGGACATATTGATAGTTCAGTTTGGCATAGCCCTAGGTGTATTTCCCTCCTATATAAAGTCTTCAAAAGCCCACCCAATATTCTTATCCACATATAAACACCATATGCCATATTTCAAGGCAAATCAATAGCTTATTAGCTTGCTAGGTGGGATATGAGGCTATCAACTAACAAAACTTGCATCCTAGTCACAGTAGGAGCTGCCCTAGGATTCAAGAATCTCGTGTCAAGAAGCAAATTATCATCAGATCTTAATAATAAGCAGACTTGGGCAACAATGGGAGTTCAAACAGCACAAAGCAGATCCCAGCAGCTACATGGTTCACCAAACAAAGACATGATCAGACCACCAAGTTGTTGTACTGTGACGACAAAAGCCGCTGAAGGAGAAGCCTTAAGGATGGTTGTCTACCTCAGTTGCTGGGGGCCTAATTAGTTCGCTAGCTTAATGCATAATGTCATCTCTATATAGAACTTTTTGTTTATAATATCTATTACTAACTTCTCGATCATCAAAAAATTGCAGTTTTCCAGTTCTTGTCCTACTGATTTTGTATTTGTTCTAAGGTCAGGTTTCGGTTGGTTCAGGTCATGTTTTCAGCTCAAGGGAGGCACACAAGTTGAGTACAGTTTCGAACCTGTGTCTCGGTACAATCTGTTAGACATTACTGACTTAATTAGGTGACATTCACTTTCACTTGGCTAGCTAGGATCAGTTTGTGCAAGGATATAATTAATACATACAGGCCAATTCAGAGGGAGCATAGGATTTCTCTGTATTACTGTGTCAAAGTAATCTCCAATTAGCACGTGAACATGATGATGTGATGGATTCCTTTACAATATATATGTTGCTTATGTCGATGCTTTTCAACGAAACACATAGTATATACCAACAATATCAAAGAATCCTCTTGGGCAGGCCGAATGTAATTGATCAATCTTCAACATAAGAAGTCGAAAATCAAACAAAATGAATGAATACCCCAAATCATGAGTAGTAGCACAATATCATCAAATTCTGACCCTTTCTCTCCTCACCCTAGACATCAAATCTGTAAAACAAATCGAAAAAATATTACTCTAAACTCCAACACATATCTGTACAAGGAAGCCAATCAACATGGCCAAGAAGAAGCACCAACCATTTCAAATCCTTATGCTCTGAAAACAACTTGATCTTGCCTGAATTAATTCCTTTCTCACTCATTACTGATCTTGTCTGGGAGATCGAGTTTCTGGGAACCAAAGATCTGGTGCGAGCTGTTCTGAACAAAAACAGCAAGGCTACACTTGGCGCTGTTGAAGCCTTCCCAAAGAGAGAAGTTGACAGTGCCTGAGACGTTCTTCTTGGCGGAGTGATCCTTGATGGAGCAGAGCTTCTCGAGCCTCCTGACCACAAAGTCGTTTGAGAGAACTCGACCTTTGTTCTCTCCCGTGGGGCAGTTGATCACTATGCCATTTTCATACAATGCCACCATTACATTAGCACCCTGGTGGTCTATCTTCATCCTCAACGGTCCTGTGAGGGTGACTTGCAAGGTGTCTGGTGTTGGCATTTGGAAGGTGGCCTGCACAGGGGAAACAATTCTTGTTTTTAGTCTTGCATACAGTGACTTGTCTCAAGGAAATGGTCACTTTTCTTAGCAATAAAGATGAATTTACTTCATTCAAAATGGGGATGACTTTTCACCAATAGCCAATTTTTCTGTTATTCCACTCGATTTTATATGAGCATTACAAATTTTAGTCAGACAAGATTCGATCACGAGATTTTAGGCTCTTAAGATCAATATGTTACATGAATAAAAGAACTTGACAATTCCGTTAGCAATAAAGAAAATCTTCACCTACAGACCTACGGTTCAGCTTTCGACTTTGATTGAATGGATGTTAGGTCCAAAGTCATAGATCATAACAGAAAGGCAGATGAAAGGAGGACATCTTACTTAGATTGATGTTGTTTAATCAGATTATAAGGTAGCATTACAGCTCAACAGCAGAATCTGCTTCCAAACTTTTCCTCGAAGGCTAAGGGAATCAGCTTTAGTTGACAGGTAAACTAACCTGGCCTCTAGGCAGAGATCCAAAACTTAATCATGTAACTAATGATCTTAATTATGATAATGATGAGCTCATCCATATCATTACTATTTTGTCCCTTAACCAACCAAATAATAAGCGCGTAAACTAAGCCAAATGTAATGTGTATGTATGATTATGTGTATAAAATGCATGTCACTATAAATATCGGATGCGAATACATATCTATGCATTGGACTGCCGTTTTAACATATTGCATATTGTCGGCCAAAATTGTGTCGCACATACCCATAGAGATCTACTAATCATGAAGAGTTTAAATGTACCGAATGTAGAGATATTCTAATAGTTAAGAGTATAGTCTCCCAACCTTAAAGTGAAAGGTTATTTTACTCGTGAAAGTATCTAACTTGTGTACTATGAAATCTAGCCGAGACATTGATCCTTTATTAGTAGACCATTACATGTTTTAGATTGAATCTTAACGTTAACAACAATCACTCGGATTTCAGCTACTATTAAGTAGTATTGGCCCGTTCAATGCACGGGATAAAACATTTTTTTCCTTGTTAATGAAGCAAGTAATATCCCATCTTCTTTCTTTGGACAAAAAAATAAATAAAAACTCAAACTTGTAACAGAAAAGATCAAACAAAGATCAGATCCAATCTAATTGCATTACCCTCTTAAGATTTCCCAACATAAGAATGACAAATTGGTATATCCCCAAATGCACATAATCAAGATCAAGATGAAAATCACAACAATCAACAACTTTGGGAACAAGAATTCAAGATTAAGTACCATCAACTAACCTGAAATGAAGGTGAAGGAAATCTAGGAGCAGAAACAATATTAGCCAAAACATTCTCCTCTTCATTCCCAACACATTGGGCCCTACCTTGGACCACAACTTGTGGTGTAAACATAGTATCAAGCCTTAAAGCCTCAACATATGCCTTTTGTCTCACAGTCCATTGGCTTGACCCAAATGGATCTTTCCAGCCCATATAATCCCAATAATCCACATGAAATCCCAACACAATAACCTCCCTGTCCAGATTAAAGTCACCTCGGCCCAATCTTGACATTAATAGCTCTGCTTCAGGAGATGTCTTGCATCCTTGTGATGAGAATAGCTCCACCAAGATTGGCCCGGTGCCGCCACCGCTGCCCCCCGCCGCTGCCTCATCCGCCACCACGGCCGCCTCGTCGTGGTGGCCGCTCTTCGAGGAGCGCTTTTTGAAGCAGGAGAGGAGGTGGGGAGGCATTGGGAGACGAAAAAGATGGCGGGTTGGGGTGGAGGAGGATGGGAAGGGGAGAAAGATTTGATCTTTTTGATGCAGGGGAGAAATGGAGAAATGGGTTTTTTTTTGAGTTGGAGAGAGAAAAGGGTGATTTTGGGTGGAGGAGAGAGAATGGAGGGTGTGAGAAAGATGCAATGTGAGTTGGGGTTTTTTGGTTGTCAAAAAAAAGAATCCTTTTTTTAATAGAGAATCAATGAGAAAGAAGAAGTCACAGCTCACAGAGGTGAGGTGAGGTGAGAGAGATCAGAAATGGGGTTCTTGGTTCTTCTGTGTAACTGTCAAATGCTCTGTTTTGGGAATTTTTTAAAATTCTGTTAGGTAATTTTATTTTATTTTATTTTTATTTTTTTTGGGTATTGTTGTTGTTGGTGGGGTTGGGTTGGGTGGAATTGGTTGCCGACACGAGTGTGTTGGTGACACGTTGGTTGTCAAAGTTGGAAGCTTTTTGGGGTGAGATGTCAGTGCTACGTGGGAAAGAATAACAGAGAAAAAGAGAAAGAAACGCCTTTGTTTCCACCTGTGGAAGCTGCAAATATTCCATCAAAGGCTGGTTTTTTCTATGGTCTTTCAAAGAAGACGGGATTTTGGCAATAATTATCTATGTTGCACCTACACGGTAATGGCATATGGGACACAAAAATGGGAAATATAAAAACCTTAATTGAAGAAACGTCGAATTATCGGATGGGTATTTTTTATGACCATCTTTTGCCACTTGGGTATTTAAAAAAACTCTGGTGTCAAATTAGTATTTTTAATGGACCAAAAGCACATATGAGACCAAAAATTCGGCGCCGGTGCCCAGAAGTTCATTTATCCTATTTCTTTTATAATGAAATGCATTTCCTTGTTACGTTTTTTCACCTAAAATCACTTTGATCCCCCAAAAAAAACCCCCTAACTCCCAATTTCCATGAGGAGA
>BSSO01005073.1:0-13593 GCA_030267885.1 Mesembryanthemum crystallinum | reverse complement strand
AAATTTTCCTTTTTATTATTACCCCAAACGTCAGGTACCCTTTTTGAAATTTTTCCAAAAGAAAAAGATACAAATAAAAGCTTTTATAAAGACTTTCTATGACCTATGAATCGCTAAAACTCACCCCTAATTTGCTTTGAATCACCCCTGAATTAGTAATTAGTATCAATATCTGAATCATGCATCGCGTAGGTGTAATTAAGAGTTGTAATTATGAGTGTATGCTCATAAGCAGAATTTTCACCACCTTTGTGGACGAATCTTTCAGAAAAGTTTAAAAAAGGGGACTATCATTTGAATCATTTAAGAAAAGGCACTCAAGCCCCTAAATTACCCAATTTACCCTACCCTCAAAACCAACTTCTCATATTGTTAACGGATGTTAACGTCGTCAACGCTGGGACTATTATGGTGACACAAGATTAAACTTGAGATAATTCCTAGATTTATGAAATGGTGGGATTAATATTGTTTTTTGCCCCAAATTTGGGATTATTCATGTGAAATTTTCCAAAAGCTTAACACTAATCTCCACCGTCCCCGCCACCAATTCACGCAGTTCATCTATCTTCATGTGCTCGTCGTTTCCCTCTATGCACGCAGCTAATATACGTAGATCAATGACTAACAAATGCGGCGCGTTCTCGAGCTTTTAATTCTAGAAGCAAAATTTTTGGCTCCATCTACAGGCGAGGCAAAATATGGTGCTACAGTAGCATGTGCTGCACACATTATGTGAGTTAAATAACGACTTCATGATTCTTGCTCTATATATACATATACATATACATATACATATAAATATACATATACATATACATGCAATTCAATCCGGCTCGAATAGATATAATTGTAGACTGTTAATATGAATACACACACCTTTAAATAGTAAATATAAAGCTGTTCCGACAAAGGAACTGGTCGGTTGAAGATCCAGCTAAATTGGCAACATCTATGTTTAACCTTCTTAGCCCGTTCCTCGGCTCGTTCTTGGACCTTCCTTATCCTTTGTGCTAACCCACACACAAATTCCTACGCCTGCTTTCGATCCCCTCTACCGTCAGCCCTTCCACCTTTTCCAATCCCCACCGTTGAACCAAGTGCACCAATATATCAGCATAGTCTTTGGTAGGGGTGTTCATTTTCGGATATCCGAAAATTCGGATAATGAAAATCATTATCCGAATCCGAACCCGAAAATTCGGGTTCGGATATTCGGATCCGAAAAAAAAATATATTTTTTTTTATTTTTTTCATGTTATAATTTCGGGGATTTTCGGATATTTCGGATATCCGATCAAAATATTTCGGATATTTCGGATATTTTCGTATATTTCGGATATCCGAATGTAAATATTTTCGGATAATTCGGATATTTTCGAATTTTTCAGATATCCGAATCCGGAAATATCCGAAAATATATACGAAACTATCCGAAATTTGTAAAACTAATATCCGAATCCGAAATTTCGGATATGCGAAATTCGGATATCTGAAATTTTGGATATCCATTTTTTCGGATAATTTCAGATCGGGTTTCGGATTTTTCGAATCGTGTTTTCGGATTCGGATATTTTTGAACAGCCCTATTCTCCAGCGGTATACACCCAAAGCATTGGGCCACTTCCCCGTAGTGGTCAAAGAGGCATGGGTCCCGCCCATCATGCATGTGTTCGGCAGGCATGGTAATGTAGCGACGCATCATGGTTGCAATGTCGATCATCATACCCGTGGGGTCTACCTCGAGGAGCTTATGGACCACACGCTGGTATGCAGCCTCATGGCGCTTCTCGTCTGTAATACCCCAATGATTTGATGGTTGAGGATTTAGCTTAAATGGATTGATGGGTACTACTCATACCACCAAGGTGCATCTTCTTTTCAGGGAGCTCATTGCTTAGAAACTTCACAGTTAAGCGTGCTTGGCTTGGAGTAGTATTTGGGATGGGTGACCTTCTGGGAAGTTTCTCAAGAGCATGCAAGTGAGGACAAAGCATGTTGGAAAGACTTGTGGTGGTCTGTGGGGTCTGTCCTCAACCAGGAAAGCGGATCTTGGTGGCATCAGCAGCCTGTGTAGGAGGCTGGGGTGTTACATCGTCGGAGGCGATGGTGCCACAAACCCAGGCTAGGGTTGGACCCTCACCCGTTAAGGCGAGGCGAGCTGTGTTCTTGAGGAAGATGGCTGTGGCATGCTCTTTTTTTTTTTTGGTAGAAAAGGAGCATTAATTTAGATTAAGGAATAGATACAAATCCATCAGGAGCCTCAGTGTTCATATTAGGATTACAATCATCCTCCAAAAGCTTATAACAACTAGATTGGGGGTTAGCTAAAACAACAAGTTCATTGACAGTAATGTTTGAATTTCTTACATAATTTGCCAAAAAAAATCAGTTATTCGATCGTTCTGTCTTCCTTCATGTTGCAGGCTCCAGATCCTCCCAAGCTTTAAAGCCCTGCAAGTCAAGATCAGATTGTGATACTTGCTCTTTTTGATTGTCTCTTGTTGAATTAATTGGATTGCCTTCAGAGAATCAATTCTGAATTCAATGTACTCCCAGGTTCTCTCTTTTGCTAGCACCATGGCATCCCGTATGGCGAGAAGTTCACCAGTTAAAATGTCTGGTGCTTTTCTTTTATTGATGAAACCACATAACCAATGTCATTGACTGTCACGAACACAACTTGCAGTACCCACATAAGAAGCAGAAAACACCATGGAGGCATCCACATTAATGCTGAGTCTCACTGCGTAGGTGGTGACCAGGTTTGAATGGGACATAGGCTTCTTTTGAGGTTGGTGCTAGGGTTTAAGTAGGAGTAGAACTCCTTGGTTAAGAAGACTGAGTTTTTGTAGCATACTTTAGGAGGTTTGTGTGAATGATTGAAGACAAGGTCTTGAGCCAAATGCCCCTACAAATAAAGGCAAAAAGGGTAGGCCAAGACAAGTTTTGTGATTCATGCTTGGATTTCCGATTTGAGGTAAGTCATTCTATGAAGGGGGTAGATATATCAAAGGTATCAGGTGATTCACACAGATTTCACACATCAATAGCTCTCTCACAGTCCATATAAGGACATGAGAGGTGTTTCAGATAAAGAAGGGCACACACGACAAAAAGCATCTGGCAAAATTTTTCTCCTAAAAAGAGTATCTTTCACAGGGAGTCTATCCAACATAGCCAGCCACAAAAAGAACTTGATTTTTGGGGGCACAGAAAATTTCCAAAGCCACTTCAAGTCAGGGTTGCATCATTGCTAGAAGTAGAATTCTTGAGCAAACTATTATAGGCCATGGTAAGATTGAACTTTTCATCACCACCGAAAATGGAACTCTTGAACTCAGTGCAACCAATGGGGGGAATCACAACTTGTTCAATAAGATTAGAGATATCATGGGGAAAAACAAAAGAGAAGAGGTTCAGGTTCCACCTACCTCTATCAATAAAATCACTCACATTCATTCCCTCTCCCCCTTTATTCAAAGGGCCATGAATAAGACTTCTAAGGTTCGTGATTCCAAGCCAATTATCATTCTAGAAGGATATATCCCTCCCATTTCCCAACACCCAACAAAGATTATCATCAAGCTCATTCCAACCCTTACCTATATCCTGCCAAATGTGAGAGCCCCCTTTGAAACCAACAAAATTGTTATTGACACAATTCTTGGCTCTAATAGTCTGACTAGTGATAGATCCAGTTTTAGTCATGAGTTTCCATCCAAGTTTCATAATATGGGCCCTATTGTGAATGATGTGGTCTTTAATGCCCAAGCCCCCATTAGCCTCAGGAAGGGTCACAGTGTTCCAACCCACTAGATGGATATCTTTTATGATGCTCAGTGTCACCACAAAGAAATTTATTAGAGATAGAGTTAAGCTCCTTAAGAGTAGAAGTAGAAAATTGTAGACATTGCATCACATATGAAAGGATGGCACTCAGAGTTGCTTTGATGAGACAAACTTTTCCAACTCGAGATATAAAGTTAGTTTTCCAAAGGGCCATTTTCTTGAAAGGAGGTGTAAGTGAAGCCCAAGTAGGTGATGCTGTTTAGTCCAGTGTCCTATTTTGTTAAAAAAAAAAACAAATTGGAGATGATTTGATGAATCAGTTTACAACTTGTTGCGAACTTTAATAAGGTTTTGATCTGATGATTAAGATTGAGTTCCTTTCAAATTTGATTCTAACTGAAAAACTTAGACTTAATATTAGCTCCTCTATTTATAATGTGGTGTGTCGTCTATTTGGTGGGTCAAACACACGCTATATGTTTCACATGGGCCATTGAAAATAAACTTTTTTTTCGGGATAGAAATAAATCAAATCTAACTCTATACTTGTTAATAACCTACCCATCAAAGAAAAAGAAATAAAGAAAAACGAATTCTCCAATTTTGCTCTCTCGGTGATCAATAAAATCTCTGTATGAACTTGCTTAATAATATATACTAATTAAGAGTCACTCCTTTTAAGTGAAAAGAAAACCACTTTAGAAATTAGCTACTAAAAGTAAAAGTTAATATATCTTCGTAAAAGTCACCTATTATAAGACCAAAGTAAGACCTACTCATTGACCAAGTGCCAAACATAAGACCTACGCTAGTCCATAAAATAATACGAAGCTATGTCTCCTAAGAGATTATTAGGCAATCCTAAATCGATGATTTTTCTCTTCCAGAAATTTTATGGATCCCATTTCAAGCACCTCAAATAAAGTGGTAACCATAAATTTTGTGGGTGATATGCTTTTCTATTGATCTCAAACCATCTAATTCACAACACCGCCAATAAAAAAATAAAAAAAAGAAGGTGAGCGTGAAAATTTAATGCCTATTATTGGTAGCGCAACCATGAATAATCATTTCTCACCCACTACTTGCAGAGATCCTATCAGATCTATCGTCCATTTCATCTCAATAAAAAGTAATCAAATATCCACTTATACAAGGGTAATAAGGGAAGTTTTGGTGGCAACAAATTAACACAAGTAGAACTATAATCCATTTCAACATTTAAAGATCTTAGTGGAACAGAGGAACTAAAGGACTAACCATGCCAGCTTGAAATCAAGTACTAGATAGTCCGATCAACCATAACCATATCAACTCGACCCCACAAATCCAAGTAACTTCGTATCAAGTCCCCATGGCGGTTCTCCTCCATGGTCCGTGTCCGGATCCAAGTAGCCTAAGGACCCGGATCCCAACCCCTATGATCTTTTATCTTCTCCATACAATTAAGCATTGACTGATAAGTAGGCAATACTTCCTCGGTGATCATATCCCCAAGCAGCACCACAAAGAACTCATCCGAAAGCTCTGCTCACAACCCATTTCTGTATCACTGTCTCCCTTTTCTGTCTTTTCCATATCTCTCTGTGTGTGCACGCGTGTATGTGTGTTTTCCCTTCGCTGATAACCAACGTATACTGGGATGAGGGAACATATCAATTGGTCGGCAAGCGGCGAGCCGAGCATCGAGGCAATCGAAAATTGACTCAACGACGAGTGAGATGAGCACCGAGGCAAATCAAAAATTGACTTACCAATGAGCAACGAGGATCGAATTCGCGTTTGATGGTACGAATTTCGTCCACGACAAGCATCCTCCAGTGGACGCCGACCACCACTTGTGGTGGGTGTCCGATGATGTCCATGCATGGAAGTAAGGGGTGAAGATGGGCTATGAAGTAATAGATGTTTGGAAGTTTTGTGAAGAAAACTTTGGAAGACATCAAAAAGGTGATTTCAAAATTCCTTTGTAAATTTGGAAAACTAGAAAACCCGATTTTCTGGGAAAAGTTATCACATTTGAATATGTTTTCCTACCTTCTGTGTTTTTCATTTTTTTTTTCTTCATAAAAGCGGTAAACTGAATATAACCTTAGTTGTTTTAATCAAATCTAGTGTCATTATTATAGTAATATATATTTTTGGGCCAATCGAATAGGCTATCTGCTATTTGTGAAGAGTTATGTAATGAATCTCAACCTTCTTCACCCGGCATTTCACTTAGTTTCATGTTTTAAACGAATCGTTTAATTTCTTAACCTGACCTTGCCTATAAACTCAATACCTTCGTGCCCAGTTTGAACTTGGCTCAACACTTGTAAACATAACACTTGTATTACAAGAAACCTAACTTACGCTTGCCTAAAACGCTATCAAAACAAAAAAGCACAATATTAATTATATACACCAAAACTACAACTAATATGTATTAAGCCTTGTTGGAAAATCGTTGCTTTTTTTCTGCAAGATACATCAAAATCGAACGAATATAAATCAAAATAAATCTCTATTCCAAGAAAACTAAGATCTAACAATACCGCATGCCCTCCAATCAATCGCTGTCTTAAATTGCAGCCTTCCACGAGGGGGTCCATCGATCCGGCATAATTTTCAAAGTGTTGAGATTCATCTGATTCCTGTAAATGTAGATTTGATTTTTCCTGCAAAACCATATGAACAACAACCAACGAGCCAACCACAACAGACATTCTAAAAAACTAGAGACTCAATACTCTAAAAAACTAGAGAATCGAAACTCTCACAAGGAGAGAGAAAAGTCCCAATAAATGGGATAGATACCTCTCAAAGAGAGAGACAAGAATTATTGTGATCAACAATCGGAAAAACGAAAAACTAATGAGAAATTAGGGCTTACCACCGGCAAAAAAGCCGATGGCAGCCCCAAGATGAATAGAGATGGAGGCTAGGGTTTAGGGAATGGTGAGGAGAGAGAAGAGAGAAGAAAAAAAAATAAAATAAAAATTAAGAATTTCAATATAGAATTTCTTTTATTAGGAGATGTGATTGTTTCTTAGTAGGAGGAATTAGAGATTAATTTGATATATAATTATATATTTTTATTTCAATCAAGCCGACTCATTTGTTTACCCAATTAGATTAGAAAAACCAATTAGGGACACTAACTAAGAGACCTAAGTTAATAAATCTAATTGGGTCATTAGACCCATAAACTAGTAGATAAAATACAAACTCAGACATAATCTCTCTCTCCCTCTTACACCTATAAAAGCCCAAAAGGCTGTTATTGCTCCCCCACCCACATCAAGTAAACAGTGACACCTCACACACTCTCAACTCTTTCGGAGTCTCTATGTCTCCACCGCCCACTACCACGCAGGAGCACCGCCTAGCACCACCGATCACCACCGCCACATCCTTCTCTCTCTTCTCCGTGCTCTGGCGATGCCAGGACAGCAACAACAACAACAACAACAACCATAGCGGGCAGCAGCAACGTGGCAGCAGCAACGATGATTCAGGGACGAAGAATCCGACCCTAAGTGCTTGGTTGTCGCCATTAGCCACCATTGCCACTTCCACAAATCGCCAGTTCGGGTCTTACCTCTTGCTTGTGGCTCCACCTCTATATTAAATGCTAATTGGAGGTAATTAGACAACCCTTACCTTCTTTTCTGATTCAATTACTGGAATTAGTTTAGAAATTGGTTGAATTAGACATGCATGTGCTCAATCTTGTAGGTTTTAATAGTACTAATCTGTGGGTATTGTTAATTACTCCCTCCGTCACTAAATTAAGGTTATGTATTCTATTTTGCTTCGTCACCAAATGAAAAGTCAAGTTTCCTTATTTGGCAAATTTTTACCTATGAAATGATCAACCTACCTTTACTTTCTCTCTCCTCACATGGGCAAATAATTTATCTTTCCAATCACCCTCACTTAAAATAAGGGCATGAAAGGCATTTCACCCTCCTCATAAATTTAGTCTCTTTTGTCAAACGTAACCTTGATTTAGTGACGGAGGGAGTAGTTGAGTACACGATCAATTGAGGTAACAACTTATCCTAAGCTTAAATTTGTGTTGGAATTCAATTAGAGCCCTTGTAGGGTTAATTTCGATTTTGCTTGAATTCATTTCTGCTGTATGTATAGATAAATCATTTGTATATTTATACAGATTAATAAGGGTCTTATGGTTAACAGTATTTCTCTTTGAGTATGTGTGGTTATATGAGAAGGAAATTGAAATAAGAGTTAAGACTCATTGGGCGTGACAGTTTGGAGCTTTAATACTTGAATGGAGAAGCGTAAACAATTGTTAGTAGGATGTCTAGATTTGCAAAGTACAAATGAATCAGTGCTATAGACGTGTTTGGCTATAAACTATGAAACTAGGTACTAGATAGATTGTACTGGATGTTTGTTAACATTAAAGCTTATTTATAGTAACTACAATGGTGAAATTGACTTACTTAGTATTGAGGAGGGGGGGACATAAAGGAAGGTGGGTAGTGTGTTCTTATGTTTTAGATGCATTCGTTTTTGTCATTTATGGGACTTTTATATAAAAGGGAAAGGGTATGAAGTATGCTCAAATAGATTGAGCGAGCATTTGAATGCTAAAAATTCAGTAGATTAAAATATGGATAGGTATGAAAATAATAGTCCAAGTTGAGTGTGTAAGCTTATGCTTGGTAGTCTAATTCCAATACGGTCAAAGCTAGTGTGTGTGTGTGTGAGCTTATGCTTGGTAGTCTAATTCCAATATGGTCAAAGCTTGTGTGTGTGTGTGTGTGTGATACTAGAGGTTGTTTAAATAACATGTAAGGGAAGATAATGGGCGATGAAATACTCTCTCGAGTTGTGTATTATGCAAGTCAAGAAGCAATGAACTAATGACTAATTTGCCTTTTGAATGACAAGCTCTAGTTGAGTAAAGAAAACGAGTTACATATCCTATTATGAGGATTACTAGAGCAAGCTCAAGTTATGTTATGAGAATTTTATGAGGATGATTCAAACTTATTTACGACGAGTTGAGAATGAACTATGAGATAGAGTCCATGTCTTGAGTCAAGTAAGCTATTAATTATGTAAAGTGAAAGATAAGGCACTTTGGGTAGTATAAGAACCATTGAGTACTACAGTTATGTTAGTGAGACATCCACTGGAATTACGGCCCCCAGAAGTGGCCCTATCCCTCAGAAGTGGATAGTGTCCCCTATAAGTGGAAAGTACTTCTGGCCCCCCAGAAGTAGCAAAACCCCCACAAGTGGTTGAATTAACGTCTCACTGGAATTGTAACCCCCAAAAGTGGACATTATCCCCCAGAAGTGGACAGTAATTTTAGCACCTGAAGTGGCTAACGACCCCAGAAGTGGTCAAGGGTTTAAACGCCCACAAAAGTGGCGGCCCTTGGAACCTATACTCCCTTGTGCCAAGTTAAATGAGATGATTATGAGTACAAGAGTAAGTAAAGATAATCACCAGAAGTAGAGATTAAGTCTAAGAAACATAATCCTTAAGTAGTTAGGCTTATCCTTATGTTTTAAAGTTATATGGACAGACAACAAGGTCAATTGGTTAACTATGATTTATATAATGCATAATTAGACCTTTTTATATCCTATTAATACAGTTTATACGTAATTGAGTTTCACTGTTCCTATAAATTAATAGATGTTTGGTTACTCACATTTCTCTTTTGGGCTGTTGCCACGAGTTCCCGTTCTTCATGGTGGCAGTTACTCTGTGTACATGAAGCTAAACTGTAAAGTGAGGATACCGTCCGCCTAGCAGGTTGTCAAGGTTTAACCGAAAATGGTATTATATTTAGTTTCATTGATCTATCTCAGTTGTAATAAATTCAGTTAATGATTGAGTTAGTTGGGATAATTTTTTTTTTTTCCAGAAATGGTTTAGCTGAAGAGCCTTGCACTCCTCCTCTTGAGTTGAGTGTGGCGGTAATGCCCTGGATTTTAGATAGAGTTTATTGGAATTTATTGATTTGCTTTACAGGTTTACATTTTCATAAGGCCTTTTTGGCTAGTTTATTTAGTTTTCACGCGGAATTCTGACAGAGTTTTTGCTCGAGTTTATTTTCCTTGTTCACTAGAAATCTAGGGTGTTACAAGAGAGAGTTTTTTAATTAAAAAAAAATGTAAGGATATGTTTATGGTGGTTAGAGAGAGAAATGAAACGGAATAAAAAATGAGTTTAATTTGTAAAGTTGATTTGATAGTTGAATTTTTAATTGTTTAAAGTAGATAGTGGAGAGGTATTATGGAGAGGAGTGTGTGTATAATTTGGTTTGTAAACATTTGAGAGGTACTTATTTTTTTTGTGGTTTATAAACATTTGAAAAGTACGGAGGGAATAAGGCACAAGGGGGGGGAGAAAAAAAAAATCAAAGTAAGGGCATAATTGGTAATAAAAAAATTAAGGGTGTTGTATTTATTAATTATCGTATTGTATTAACGCGAACTACACAAGTTAAAAATTGAAAAAATTGCAATTTGGTGCCCTGACATTTGAGCAAATTATTAATTAGTTACCTGTGTTTTTCATATTTCCACTTTGGTGCCCTGTAAATTGCAAAATTGTTTCACTTTAGTGCATTTCGTCAAGTCTGTTAAATATTCCGTTAAAGTGGTGATGTGGCACCCACTACAAAGGGTTATTTATGTCTTTTTCCACTCAAACTAGCCCACTACTCTCTCTCCTCTCCATTATTCTCTATTTCTCTCTCATTAGTTTGAGAGAAAAAGACACAATTAACCCTTTCTAATAGGTGCCACGTCACCACTTTAACGGAAAATAACGGACTTGACGTAATGCACTAAAGTGAAATAGTTTTGCAATTTACAGGGCACCAAAATGGAAATATATAAAAATACAGGTAACTAATTAATGATTAGCCCAAATGTCAAGGCACCAAAGTGTAATTTTTCCATAAAAATTTATAATTCTAAAATCATTAAATTGCAATTGAAAGATACTTCAAAATGAGATACATATGTCCAATATTATAAACAATTAATTTGGTAGAAGGAACATGGACATGAATCATGGGATAATCATATTGCATTATATCAAGTAATTTAAAATTACACATAAACAGTGGTAACGATAAGGGAATTATTAAAAGACACACATACATCTTGAAATCATTTTACATATTTGAATATTTGACTGATTGTTATGCATATTTTTATAATCTAACTATTATTTTCATTGAATCATGTGTGACGATAAAAGAAAGTTTGATGTGATTATACACACTAACTAAATTCTTAGAGTCAAGTCCAGTGCGAACTATTACTCAGTGCGGACCATATGAACTACTAAATTCATCACTTGTAGCATACATATTCATCACTCATAACATGCATATTCATCAGTTTTTATAGATTACATAGATTCATCACTCGTAAAACGTATATTCATCACTTTTAAAATTCATCACCCATAACATGCACATTTATTACTTATATAGGCTAAATCTTAGCTCTTGATTTTTGAATTGGATGGCTTAAATTTTAATACAATCGTGTGACATAAAATGAGGCTATGATAGCGTAGCGTATCAACTAGTTATAGATATTTTTGTGATATTTTTCTTCCTCTTTTTATTTCATTCCAATAGACTTGTGCGAAATCCCCTTTATTCTAATAGACTTGTGCAATCGCAAGGGTAAAAACTAGTGTACATATAAAATTGTGTTGGTAAAATGTTTATGATAGTCACACAAAAACTATAAAGAACAAAAGTAAGAAAAATAATTGAAATAAATTATATGTTCCTATATATTTAACTAAAAAATATTTAATAATAACAATTGGATTAACAATTGGGTGGATAATCATCGTACAATTTTAAGTTATGCATCGAATAATAAGCATGTTTAATTAAAGTGACAGATTAAACATTGTAGACTTGTTCATTTGGTGATCACTATTGAATTTTGTTTAGCTGCACATTTAATTCAATTTAGTCAATATGCACATCATTACTATTAATATTCATTCAGTCAAATTGACTTATGTAACATAAGACATGTTGGTCATTTAATTCATATATATCTTTTGTTTTAAAACAAGCAAAGCTTCAGTTGTTCAATAAAACTTTTTTTGGATTATTTTTTTTCCTACATATCATGTGCTATGGCACGGGCAAAAGCTAGTAGTGCGTTTTAAGTGTTAGAATGATAATTTAGTAGCGAAAGTTTTTTATGTGTTGATGAGATTTGGCCAAAACCCCAAATACTCAAAAAAGGTTTATTTCACATAGACATGAAGTAATATAGCGATTTCCTTGTATGACAAGCTATCATTCTAAAATTCTCTCTATATATATATATATATCTTGGAGCATCTTACATATATAAAAAGTATCAGGCTAAAGGAGAAAGAAATAAGAATAAAATCTTTTGATCCCTATTGATTATTGGATCATATAACAAATCATATTTATGTAGCTTACATGCATGCATATATACTATTGCAGATTACATTAAATTCCTAAAACCAACTTCAAATATAAATACCAAAAGACAAGAGTCATATTTTCTTCATTCTTCATCCTTCATTCTTCATTTTTAGCGTTAATCTAGGCAAGTCAAATCTGACCATGAAGAATTCTCCAATTTTGTCAATCTTTTTCTTGGTGGTACTATTTGTGGCCACATCTCATGGTAGGTCGTTACATTTTTTAAACATATTTTTCCCATAAACTAAATAATTATAATATCACATTGTATATTAGTTTCTTTTATTTGCTTATTTTAAAATCACACGAAACCTCATATATTGTTCTATTATTTCTCATCTATAGGACGGACAAGTATTAAATTTGAAAAAGTGATACTTTTAATTTGAAAAGTGATATTAGTATTTAGTACTTTGTACTTTTATGTGATACCTTTGAGATGATAAATGATTCAATTAGATCAGAAATTGATAACTTTGAGTATGTTATATGTATCACTTCATATATGATATTTATTTACAAGATGAACTGTTTAAAATAATATAAACTTAAGAAACACGTCTTTCATTAGTTTGAATTTGTAGTTCACTTTGTTCATAACATTTTATTGTTTAATCATATTTTTAACATATAGTAATATTGTTATAATGTAGGGAGATCAATGGAAGAGCATTTAGTTGATGCCGCGATATCACCCGCTTCGTTTGGAGTAGAAAGATATGATCGTACTTGCTATAGGGTTCCAGACTGCAAAAAAGAATGTGAATTCCCAGCACCTTGTAAACACGTAGTGTGTTATTCAATGGACCTTGGACAATATTGGTGCTGTTGCGAAACAGATTAGATTATCATACGCTCCACTGTCAGACAGTCTTTTTATATCATGTGAAAATGGATTATTAGATCATTATGTCTCTTCTTTCCAAGTCTTTTAATTGCTACATATGTAGCCCTTTACTACTTTATTGAGTAATAATGAGACACTCACTTTGGAATATCTTTAACTCTTTAATTTTAATGTAGAACTTGTATATGTCTAGTGTATAGTATACAATGGAATCTAAATTATAAAAGACCCCAAGTACAATTGGAGTCTTCTCAAAAGCCACTTTTTATGTTGTTGAATTACACTGGTATTTTTGGTGTATCGTATAAAACAAGCGTACACAAATCTTTGCGTTAATTTTATCATTGTAATTTAATACAATGTTAATTGTTCTTCCCTTTTTGATTCAAAGGAAGTTTCATAAAAAAAATTACGGAAATTTCCTGGGGTACCCCTATACTTTGATGAAATGCTTGCGGTACCCAAAGTTTTGAAAATGTGTCTG
>BSSO01005072.1:0-13594 GCA_030267885.1 Mesembryanthemum crystallinum | reverse complement strand
GAGATGTTGTACAGAGAGAGAAAGAGAGTTGGTACTTTATCGGTTTTGTTAAATGGTAGTCTTTTGCAAACTTTTAACTCATAAAAGATAGTTTTTAGCAAAAAAATATTTTAAGAGGTAGTTTCTCACAAAAAAGTGGGAAATTTTGCCAAAAAAATCCTAAAATATATTATGTTTACCAAGTCAGAGTTTGTTTTGAGTCAGTTCATTAGAGTCCAAGTTCTTAAATTTAGGAGATAATGTTAATGTTAGGAGTTTTTGGGGTAGAGCTATTAGTGGCTTTATAGTGCTGTTAGTGTCTGTTAAGGGTCCTATTTTTCTGTTGATTCAGTTGTGTAATTGTTTAAAAAGGCTCCAGAAGTTGAGTGAAAATCACCAAGCTTCTTAGTCCATATCTCTCTTCTACATTTTTCCTTGTGTTCTACTGCTATTTTATTTCAGTGGTATCCGAGCCACATTTCCTTCCTCTCTTTCCTTGAGACCCTGAGAGTAAACACGTATGGAAGCCACAAAATTATTCTTGATTTCTCCACTTCTAACGGCCACAAAAACTAACTTCGTGCAAGCGGCCATCCCACGCTTTGATGGTCATTATGATCATTATTGGAGCATACTGATGGAGAAGTCTTCACGCTCAAAGGAGTATAGGGTAGTCGTTGAGGATGGAGTTCAAGAGCCATCATCAACCACGACTTTGACAGATTCACAGAAAGCAGGATTAGAAACTAGAAGGGTGAAGGACCTGAAGGCAAAAATTATCTCTTTCAAGATATAGAAAGTCCCATTTTGGAAACTATTCTTTGCAAAGATAATTTCAAGGTCATTTGGGACTCTATGAAGAAAAAATGTGAAGGCACCAGTAGAGAAACGTGCACAGCTTCTAGCCTTGAGAGGGGATTTTGAGTCACTGAATATGAAAGACAAAGAATCTTTTCAACAATTACTGTTAGGGATTTGGCAGCGGAAACGATAATAGGTGACAATAACGTTCAATAATAAACAACAACGAAAATAAAGGACACAAGAGATTTAACATGGAAACCCGAGAACAGGGCGAAAAACCACATGATTGATCACACGACCCAAAATAGAATCCACTATGAGTAAACAAGGTTACAGGGTTACAAGCGTTCCAAGATCTCAAGCCTCTCACATGGCTATAGCTACACTACCACCTCACTCAATGTGTTTCCCCCTGTACTAGAGTTAACGTAGTACAAACATGGTGAATACCATCACCACCCCGGTGACTAACTCAAGCCCCAAGGGCTTCCCTCTCTCAACCCGAGCACCCTACATGGCTTGTTAGCACCCCTTGAATTACAATCGAGAACTCTTTATTTATAGAGTCTCCATGGAGCATACCACCTTCCTAATCTAACTCCCACTAGAATTAGGAAACTACCTTTAGCTAACTCCTTCTCCAAGGAACTTTTCTAATTACATAGATTCCCTACCTTCCTAAACAACCTTAGGAAGTAGTCTAACAACATTAGGAAACATGCTAAAAGGATAGCTAAAATAAACAAGTACAAAATATAGAAACAATAGCCAAGACGAAGAATCACTTCAAACGCAAGCCCACGCCCGTGAGCAGCGCCGCCCGTCCGGGTTCCTGGCCAGCTGTTTGGGTTCCTGGCCGCCCGTCCGGGCGGTAATGTCGCGCGCTATGCCTGCTCACTGGGCACTGCGCCCGCCCGTGCCATATCACGGCCACCCGGGCGCTTTCCGTGTTGCTGTTGCTTCACCGCTTCTCTTGCTCTTTGAACCTTCTACATTAGTACTTAATTTTTGCTCCACTTTTCCTAACAGTTACTTCGGGTGAACGATGGAGATTTGCAAGAAGATGGAAATTATGGCCAGAAGATGACTGCTGTCATTACAGTGGAGAAGATTCTGCGTGTATGCAGGAGCAGGACTTACAACTATATTGTTTGCTCAACTGAGGAGTTGAAAAATATTGATGAACAATCTCTTGATGAGTTGCAGAGCCCCTATGGGTGCACGAACAGAAGGCAAACAAAAGCCCAGCTGTAGAGGAGCAAGCATTGAAGGGTTCTACCAATACCCATTCCCAACTTTAGAGGAAGGGGTAGAGAGGAAGAGGTCGTGGTAGGAGATGAAGTGATCGTGGAATTTCACAGCCGATAATGACAATCATCAAGGCTGAGACAGAGGATGAGATTTTGACAAGTCTAAGGTAGAGTGCTACAGATGTCACATATTCGGTCATTATGCATCGGATTGTTATACCAGGCTGTCTAATGATAACGAAAAGGAAGAGAGCTCACACTTTGCTGAAACTAAGGAGGAATGTTATTGATGACAATTCAAGACAAAAATAAGTCCGAGTCAGATGTTTGGTATGTAGATACAAGCTGTAGTAACCACATGAGTGAAATTAAGTCTTCTTCTTTTCTTTTTTCTTTTTTTTNTTTTCTTTCTATTTGAGATTTCCATTCTACTGTGAGTTTTGGGTAGAATTCTACTGTGAGAGTGATGGGCAAAGGTGATATCAAGATCAAAGCCAATAACAGCTTTGTGCAAAAAAACTCTAATGTGTTGTATGTCCCTCACTTAAAAAGCAGTTTACTATGCTGGTAAGTTACAACACAAAAGGGTATACTATCGCTATTATATCAGGTGCTTGTGAATTTACAATCTTATTAGAGGTGCTATTCCGGTTGTCCAGATGAGCTCAAATAGGTTTCCGTTAAAGATTGAAAGCATTGTATCATGTCTGATGGATGAAGGTAAAGATCACTTGTGGCTGTGGCATTTCGTTACGGCCACTCGAATTTTGGTGCTCTTTCCCAAGTTTGTGAAGATTGTGTTGTTAGTAATCTGTCTAAATTTTTGAAAGCGAAGTCATGGAGATCAACTAATATTTTGGAGCTGGTGCATTCAGATATTTGCGGTCCTACCGTCCTATAAACCCATCTGCCAATGGATGTGATAGATACATAATCAGGTTCACTAATGATTTTTCAGAAAAACGTGGGTTTACTTTTTACATGAAAATCAGAAGCTTATGAGGTAACTGGAATTAAAGATCCAATTATTTATGAATCCACAAGTTTTCATTGTGCGGCCAAAGAAAATTGGTAAAAGGCGATGAATGAGCTATTGATAGCTAATGAACAACCCACTTTAAAGAAAATACTAGTAACACCACTTAGATTTTTTCTTTTTTTTTTTTGTTTGTTTTAAGATAACATATTTTTATTAATCATAGGTATAAAGTATACAGCATAGGAGGACAAGGCGTCCTTAAAAGTAATCAAAAATATCTAAATCTCGCCAAACCATAAATGGAATCGCCTTAAAGGCTTCCGCTACCTTTGCCCAAAGAGGAGCCAAGTAAACTATATGATCCCAAACAAAATTGGCGGGCTTTCCTGCATAAGAAAACACCCTCGCATTACTCTCTAACCTAATGCACCAAAGAATGGCCATACAAGCACACTTCCACAATAACTTGCCCTCTTTCCCCCTTTCCCTCCCCCTCCCCATCGCAGCAAAGCGCATCTGTAAAAACTGGCCCACCGTAGCTGGACACGCAAAACACTCCCCACCCATAAACCTATCCCAGGGAGGTCTGGCAAACTTAAACTACACAAACAAATGCAAACAATCCTCACCATCATGATGACACATTGCACAAATACCCGGTAAAAGCAACTATCCTGGCCTCCTCCGCTGCACCATATCATGTGTGTTCAACTGGAAGTACCAAAGTCCACACAAAGGCATACACCTTCAAGGGAAGCTTAGACTTCCAAATATAGGTCGCTAAAGGAAAAGGTCAAAATTGTGAGGGAAAGGTAAGCAGATGAAGGAAGGACTTGCAAGAGAAGATCCCAAAGGAATCCCCAATCCATGTCCTCACAAACGTCCCTTAGGATGAAAAGAATAGTGTTTAGAACACTCAGGAGAGAAACAAGTTCCTCCATCCTCTATCATGTGGTGCTCGGTGTAAGCTGCAACTCGTCAAGGGTGGAAAGCCGATATACCTGCGGATATGTAGAAGAAAAAGGTTGTTCACCCTTGCACACATCTTTCCAGAACCGAACCCGATTCCCATTACCCATGTTATACCTAACTAAAGGAAAGTAGAAAGTCGATACCTGAGAAATGAACTTCCCCAGGCATGCATGGAAAACCGTGGAACCGGCAAGAGCATCCCATCCATTGTGTGGAAGATAACTCGGTGCTATAGGGTATTGGACTCCAAGGGAAACCGCCACAACCACTTTCCCACTAACGTTATGTTCTCAGCACCAACCGGCCGAAACCCAGTCCAGTAACACCACTTGTCACACCCACTACTATCTGAATAACTCTGTACGGTTGCACCTAATGCTTTGATCTAGTGGTCACAAATCACATCACCAAAGAAACTAACAGTACATAACTCACACAACAATCAAAACCAAGATTACTTTATTATGTATCATGTGATTATCACTTATCAACTAGCAGTTAACTAGTATGAGTTCACTCTGTAAGAAATAAAACTGATCAATGGAGGAAAGGAACGAATACTGTGCCGTGGTAGAACCACTGCCTTGAAAGCGATTTGGGCACGACCTTGGAGCTAAATCGTTTATTGCCGATCGCCTCCCAAGGTTAACACAGTTATCCCTTAGATACATGCACTCGTGGATAAGAGATTTGGAGATTTACACAGTTATAATTGCCCAGGAAAGACCAGAGGAGAGGAAGGATGTTATGAATTGTGTATTGAGAACCCAAAACACAGAATATATAAGGTGAAAAATAGCTATTACAGAATTAAAGAAAATTAAAGATCATAAAGACAAAATTGATGGAGAATTATTCTGTCATTGAAAACAGAAAGAAACTGGTTTTTTGAAATCAAAAAATGGTCAAAGCCATTGATTCTGTCATTAAGACGACATATGAATTGAGGAAGACAAAACAGAAGCTGTAACAGCTAATTCATTAGAAAACGGGAAAAGAAAAAAAGGACCACACCACACCACGTGTCGCGAGCCGAGCCGGACGAACGGCGGCGGCGCGCGTGGGGTTTACCCACTACCCACTTCACATGTATAGTAGTGACTCAACTCAAAGGGTAGTAGAATAAGGGAGAATATAAACTAAGGCAAAGTCTCTTAAACTTCCCATGTGGGACATAAACAAGGAGACAAAAGTGAATGAAAATAAGAGAGTATAAAAACTCTTACAAAATTCCTTAAACTACCCATGTGGGACAAAGGTTCAAGGAGAGAGAAAGAAAGGGAACTCCCCTTGTAGCCATTAATTCCAACACACTCAATGATATATCAGTTTAAATGGGAAAGAAACATACATAAGATTGGCCGGATAGTCAGTCACGCAAATGCAAAATCATATAATAATTTGACACATGTATATTCGAGTTTAAACAGAAACAATTTTATGAGACAATGACTAGAACTTACCCTAGTGAAGGTGGAACTACAAGGGTCCTTCTTCCCCCAACACGTGTGCCTAGTTATCAAAAACCCCATGCTTAGCATGACATGTTAGGCTCCTAAGAGAAAACATAAGAAAAACTACAACGTTCATGGTTTAAACTCTTTTTACCTCTAATACCATCATCCAAACCCTTAATTACTTCTCCAGCACCTGTTATGAAAGCAAAACAATAAGTAAACCATTTTTTCAAAGGGGAAAACGATGCTAGATAATTAAATATATTTTCATTGCTGACTTAGAGCTAATTCAATAATTTTTATATGGTCATTTTAGATAAAGTAAATTCACGTACCATGTTGAACCCTAAATTTTCCTTAAATAAGAAAAATAAATAAATATGGGCTGCACTGTGGCACTGTTGTTGTCAACTAACTGCTACTTATAAATAAATAAACATCAGAAAATAAGAACATGAGGGGAGTGACAGTTAACTAGGACTAGTGGAAGGCAATTTCCCTCAAATAGTGGGTGTTTGGCATGCTTGATCAGTGGGCAGTTACTTTACTTTGGAGTAAGCTCCTATAAAAGGGGGGTGGATACTCTGGAAAAAATAGACAAGATTGCAGACCAAAAAAAGACAGACCAAAAAAAGAGAGAGCATATAGAAAATAAAGAAAAAGGGGCAGAGAGAAAGGAATGTGGTTTCAGAAACTGAGAGAAGAGAAGAGAAAAAGAAGAAAGCAGCAAAAGAAGAAAGTAGCAAAAGAAGAAGGTAAAAGAAGATCCAAGTCCATCCTCTTCAAATTCTTGCTTTTAAAACTAAGTTTATCCTTTCTTTTTCTCCTTTATGATTTACTCTCCTTCAAACTCTCACATTTAACTTCAGTTCCTCTGTTATTCTCATCTCAAAATTTTGTCTAAAAAGTTCTATTATCAAAATTACGATCCGGTGGCAATCTGTTCTGATATGGCTGTTTGGTACATGTTTTCAGTATATTTCCTTTGATTTACATCAGAAATATGTGGGTTAGTCTTATGCTGGTGCAACTTACATCACAAACTTCTTTAAAACAAGAGACTTCTCTGTCTTTCGTAACAACGCCTTCAATCAACATACATTTCTTCTATCCCCTATGTTTTCCTTTCTTAGTTTTAGGAGCAAGCAACAAATTAGGTGTGTAAATTTCCATGGCTGAAATGAAAAGAAGAAGTTGTTGGAGGACAAAACAGTAAATGGCAAGAACAGACCTGAAACAACAAGGTTTCAAACACGCCTCAAAGAAACCACAAGGTTTCAAATTGCAACCCATCTCAAAGAAACCACAAGGTTTCAAACTGCAACCCACCTCAAAGAAACCACAAGGTTTCACAATTATCTCAAAACAGAGGACTTCTATTGTGAAACTAAATGGTTTCAGGAAGTTAGATCACAAAATTCATGTGAAACTAAAAGTCTAAAACAAATCTAGAATAAATTATGTCCAAATAATACACTTGTGATCATAAGAAACCATATGGTTTCTTATAATTCATGGAAGACCCCGTTATCAAAAAAAAAAAAAAAAAAAAGGGTGAGAATGGGGAATAAGAAACCACGTGGTTTCACATCATATGAAACTTGAAGAGTCTAAGAACCTGAGGAATAAAGTGAAACCACCTGGTTTCATGTCTATTGTAAATGATTAGGATAAGACTCCGAATCAAAGTAAATTTTGTTTCCACAAATCTGGAAATTAAGCTTAAAATTTAAACAAGTTGTTATAGACCTGGAATTCAGGTTTAATTCAAATAGGACTCTTTAAGACTCCTAGTCATACTTAATCTGTTAAACCCCCCTAAACATCACTAAAAATAGAATCAAAATCAGCCTAAAAGATTAACCCATGTTTCAACTCACATTTAACAGTGGATTAGCACATAAACACACTATTTTGGAGTAGAACGGAATGGGCCAAGTCAAAAAAACGAAAATTACAAAAAAATAAGAAAATAATAACAAAGTAAATGTAGTAAAATAGACAAAGCAAAATAACAAAATATCATAAAACACATGACAAACGAACTACGATCGGTTTGATCCCCTCTAAAGGGATACGTAGGCAACTCATCAAATATGAGTACAACCCAAAAAATAAATCAAACATCTAAATCTCAATCAATGACTATTAAAAATTAACTAGTCGGAATCAAAGGGTTTTCTCCTAAACGGGGATGTAATCTAAGTGCTTAAACACAATGGATGGGGTCGTACCTAAATAGTAAAACCAACGTATCAAATACGTTGGGAGATTATGTTAGCAATTTAAATTTAAAATTTTTGCTCAACATAATTTTTGGCACGCTCGGTGGGATCCTATTTTCCTTTTCATCTCCGATTAGTTATGTTTTAGTTTATTCTAAATTTATTAATTTGTGTGCCTTCGAGAAAAATGGTACCACAAGTGTTCGAGGAGCTCTCCGTGACCTTCATCATCTAAAGCAGAGTAATGCGTTGGAAACGAGATGTCAAGGTCGAAGTCACTTTAAGTTCAAATACATTGCTTTAGAAATTCCCCTTGCTAACTCAATGGAGCCACTAAGGCATGTTAGCGAGGATGGAGTCATAAGAACTCCAAAAAGAAGAACCCTCGCCAACAAGGCAACTAGGCCTAATGTTCCCAAAAATGTGGGTAATAGACCTTCTAAAAGTGGTCCAAAAAGGTCCATTCCAACCAACAAAACCTCGAGGTCAGGCAACACGAAAAAGAGCGCTCATTTTGGAGCGCCTACTGCTGCACATGCGGCTAGAGCAGCTGCTGCCCGCACTCCTAAACGTAGGCAGCCTGCACGTGCCAAGCACCAAGCTCCAAACGCAAATGCCAGGGAGCTAATCATCCTTATACCTGCTGCCCGTGCTCCTATTACAAGGAACGACCTTGATTCTGGTGTTGCCAGGGAAGTTACACTTGCTAGGCAGCCTGCACGTGCCAAGAAACAAGCTCCCAACACAGCTGCCTGGGAGCTTATCATCCCTGCAGCTGCTGGACAGCGACTTCCTCACTAGTTTGCCAAGAAACCAGCCTCTCTTGCACCTATCAAGCGGCAGCCCCAAGTGCATCCATCACCCAAACAGCTTGTGGGATAGTGCACAACGCATGCTAGGAAGCTTACTAGGCAGCCTTCGCATGCAGTTGTAAAGCATCAGCCTCCACGTGCACCTGCAAGGCAGTTTGTGTAGTAACGTGCTTCTTAAACATCTAACTCACAAAGACAAATTCTCATAGGGGCAATTCCAATCACGATTGGCCCAATTGAGGAGGTTATGATGACCTCTTATTCCGAAGAGGATTTTGAGCCTCAAACACCAAAAGTGAAAATAATTAAGCCTTCATTTTTGAACCTAGTCCAAGAAAGTCAACAATCCGAAGAGGTTTCTTCTCCCATTAAGTCTATGAAAGGCAAACGGAAAAGAACTTTTGTTTCGTGAAAGCCAGAGTGACATAACCAATGAAAGGGTGGAAACTCGCAAATACTTAGGCCACGTAACAAGGTCACGGCCACAAGTTTTAAGCTCTTCGAAGCAAGCCTCACAATCCTCGGTCAATTCTCCTGAGTATTAGTCCGAAGAAGAGGTTACAAGCCCTTTGTTTAAGGGAAATTTATTTAAAGAAACAGAATTTCCTGCTCTTGTCTCAAAAGAAAGAGTAAGAAGCCAAATAGGTAACAGGCATGACGAATTTGAAGAGCAAATGCAAGAGTTGCAAAGAAAATTGGCAGAAAAGGATGCCGAAATTGGCGATCTTGTCGCTAAAGTTGCAAATAATGATCAGTCACATATACATGACCACACAAATGGAGAAGGTCATAGTGGAAACTCAGGTACATCCCAGCAAGAAGTAAAAAAGTTGATTGCACCGGGTATACAAGATTACCAAGCAGCTATAAACCCGCCATTTTTGAGATATCAAAAGCCATACCCATCTTGGTATGATATAATCCCATTTCCCCCCAGTTATCAAAAACCACACTTTGAAAAGTTTGACGGGATTAATGGGTCTCCTCAAGAACACCTAACCCATTTCTACTCCGCGTGTGGTGAGACCACTTTGGGGGATGCATTGCTCATTCGGCAATTTGCTCAATCCCTTAAAGGATCGGTATTCACCTGGTATACCCAACTCTAACCCGGGTCCATTCACACATGGGTGACCTACAAAGGGCATTTTTAGCACAATTTGTTAGCTCAAAGAAAAAGGTCTCCATTATTGACCTAGCGGATACGTGCCAAAAACCAAATGAAGGTGTTAATGATTTCGTAACACGATGGAGAAGCCTAAGCCTACAATGCCCCGAGAAATTGAGTGAACAATCACTAGTGCAAATGTGTGCTAACAACCTGGTTCCTAGATAGCCACTTACGTAGGCACGGCCGAACCTCAAAGCTTTGATGCTCTTGTGTAAAGAGCTTGCAATGTTGAGAGACAACTTGCTCGACAGAAAAATATGTCGGAAAAATCCCATTCAAGTGATGCGAAGAGAGAAGATGGCAAAAAGCCAGTGAAAAAGGGAGAGTCCTTGGCCACTTTCATTAAAGCTAATGTGAAGTCAAATTGTGGTGGCAATGGAAAGAAAGAGGAGAAAAGCAAAGGGAAAGAAAATGCCCGAACCTCAAAGCTTTGATGCTCTTGTGTAAAAAGCTTGCAATGTTGAGAGACAACTTGCTCGACAGAAAAATATGTCGGCAAAATCTCATTCAAGTGATGCGAAGAAAGAAGATGGCAAAAAGCCAGTGAAAAAGGGAGAGTCTTTGGCCACTTTCATTAAAGCTAATGTGAAGTCAAATTGTGGAGGCAATGGAAAAAAAGAGGAGAAAAGCAAAGGGAAAGAAAATGCCCGACACCTTACACTTCAAGAGAGAAAAGAAAAGAAATATCCTTTTGACGATGATGATGTTCAAGGGATTTTTGACGAGCTATTGGCAGCAAAAGCCATCTATCTCCCAAAGTTAAAGAGACTAAATGAGGTCAACAAAACTAGTGATCCTAAGTATTGCCCTTATCACCGGATCATTAGTCATCCTATAAAGGATTGCTATGTCTTAAAAGACATAATTGAATCCATGATCAATAAGGGAGAAATTGAAATCGAGGGGTCAACTTCAAAAGATCCCAAGGCATTATCAAACGTGGTGTCCGTGAGGGACCAAATAGGTGAGCGTGCCCCTACACTTCTTGACCTCCTCGAAAATGAGGGTATACCAACATTATCTTTACCACCAGGTGCAATACCCGTGAACTTCATAGTGGATGGTGAAGTTACAATAGTATGGGTATATCCCGACATGCCTTGCCTTAGTCCAAATGCTCCTAATTTCTATGAAATAATGATGGACTTGGACTTAGAAGTATGGAATACTTCGGAGGATGAAGATGACAGGGTGGCAGACATACTTCACTAGGAGAAGGTTTCAACCAAGTGTCACCCCAAGTTCTACTCCTCCTAGGGTAAAGATTCGGGGACAAAAGCCTAAGCCTTCAAAGAAGAAAAACAAGAAAAATAAAAAAGAAGAAAACAAAGGCTAAGAAAAAGCCGGAACTAACTTCCAATGAGGAATATGTTCCACACAGAAGGGTTTCCTTCACATTGGAAGACTACATTCCTAAAGGATTCTTCGGAGATGATTCATCAGATGATGACGACTTTTTCGGTAGTGAACAAATTGCTCAATGTTGTATGGCCACCATTGAAGAAGAAGAGAATGAAGAACAAGATGAGGTAGACGAGGTAACTTTGCAATATTCTCGTCGAAATCGAAAAACACAAGAAAGTGAGGAGGAGAAACATCCCAAAAATTCTCTAACTCAAGAGGCACCTAAGTCTAATGACAAGGGGTCAAAGGGTTATCTCAAACCGAATGAGCAAGAAGATAGTGGCAGTGGGTCCACCATACCCCGTCTTTCTCAAAGTCAAAAGACAAGAGAAGTGCCGAAGAAAAATTTGCCTATTCCGATACCCCTAACGGTTCGTCAAGGTCCATACAAAGATATAGTGAAGTATGATATCATTGGCCACCTTAAACAAGTTCCAGCACGTTTGAGTGTCTATGATGCTTTATAAATGTCAAACGACTTAAGAAGGCCACTTATCTATGCTTTAATGAACCCCGATGAATACAAAGATCTAGCTGATCCTATTGAAGTTGATGAGGTGACATTGTCTTCATTGAATCGATGTGCCTCACGTATGGCTTGCATCACTTTTTCCGATGAAGACCTTCAATTAGGAGTCGAGCATCACAATAGACCCCTATATGTGACGGGTCAAATTGGAGACAAGAAGATAAACCGAATCTTGTTCAATTGTGGATTAGCCGTCAATCTCCTTCCTTTAAGCATATTGCGAGCGATGGGGATACCAACAAGTCAATTGTCTCCCACTTTGCTCATGATACAAGGATTCAACCAAATAGGGCAAAAAACTTTAGGCGTTATAGCTTTGAAAGTAGAGATGGATGACCTATACACTGATGCGCTCTTTCATGTTATAGACGCAGATACCTCTTATAATGCCCTACTTGGACGGCCATGGCTCCATAGTAGCACATAGGTTGCCTCTACTCTTCATCAGTGCCTAAAATATACGGATGCAGATGGCAATGAAAAGACAATCCGTGGAGATCCAAACCCTTTTCATGGAGAGGATGTCAATTATGCCGACGCCAAGTTCTATAGGACGGATAATTCAGGAGTTGTTCATTCTCCAACAACCATGAATGAGGGCAATAGAAAGGGAGAGCCTCTAAAGGTCAATCCAATTCGAAAAGGCCTTCGATGGGCCGACATGGTCGAAGAAGAAGAGAGAGAGGCATGAGCTTCTCAGTCACTACAAAAAAAGTGGTCTTTTCCAACAGAAGATTAGTGACAGATAAAATATCTGTTGGTAAAAATGAATACTTGCGACAGATATTTTTAATCTGTAGGTATTAGTTGTGCGAGTCAAAGAGAGGCCATTATTTGCGACAAATAACTTTGTATCTGTTGGTATTGGTTCGTCAATAACAACACAACTTTTACCAACACTTATATCTATGGGTATAAGTTATCCAACACCAACAAATTTTTCACCAACATTTTATTTGTGGGTAAATGTTACAAATAATTTCAGCATCTCGCTTAAATATTTTTACCTTGCCGCTTGAGTTATCTCTCCTAGTTCAATAAAAAAAGAAAAAAAAATCTAACCAAAACCCTCGTTTAGATCTAGGATCATGCCTCTCTCCCAGTTTGTTGTCTCTCTCCCAACAACGACGCCACCCACAACTACAGCAGCTACGACCATGGTCGTCAACTGGCCGTGGGCACCGCTCCACCCGTGCTCTAATTCTCTCTCTATGACTCGCAGGTATCTGGTATATCCCCAAATCCATCCTCAATCAATTTATTTTGCTCTAATTTTGTTTCTGGGCTGCAATTTAACTTAGATTTGGGTAATGTTTGAGTTGTTTCTCTTATACGAATGATCTGATGAATGGTTCTTTAAGCAAACTAGGGTTTAACTTTCAATTTATTAGCCGATTTGTGAGTTAGGGTTTCATATATGCTCTTTTTTCATGAATTTCTTCGTGATAGCTCGAATTGGGGTTAAATGTTTATAGTTTTCTTTTAGTGTGAGGCTAATTTGTTGAAAATATGTTCCGTTGTCTCCCTTTTTGATAACTATGGAGGTGAAGTTCAAATTTGGGCTCGACGCTTAAGCAATCCGTATCTTCGTGTTCTTCTTCCTGTTTGATTAGACGTTGGTGAAGACCTTCTTGCCATTCATCCAATTGTCCATCCTCAAGGTCCTGCCGTCCTAGTTGCACTCGGCATGGTCACCAGTAATGGTATGCTGTTTGCTGGAACTGCTGCTGCTGCTTTCTGAAAGGTGTTGTTGCTATTTGCTATAAACTGTTGTTGTTTCTAATTTCTAGATCTGCTGTTTAGTGTTGTTTGTTGTTGAGTGCTGCTGGTTCATTTGTAGGGCTTCTTTTTCTTACTAATTATGTTGTTGGTTGCTACTGCAGTTGTTGTACTTATTATCTGAAAGCAACCACAATTTCCACCAGCAACTTGCTGCTTACACCAGTGTCGATCTGCAGGTTAGTTTGCATTCAGATTTTCTTTTTCTCGGTCTAGCAATTGTATATTGTAGT
>BSSO01005071.1:0-13594 GCA_030267885.1 Mesembryanthemum crystallinum | reverse complement strand
TTAGGATCCATTTTCATGGCATCAAACCCTAAGCTCAAGCATTAGTTTTCCAATACCCATTACTATCTTTCAATAGCTAACAAGTATCTAAAAAGAGACAAAATGGCGATCAAGCATTTTATCAAACATGTTGCGTGCTAAGCTCAAATCAATGGTAAAGTGCTAATGAAATGGGGATTAGGGTTATTCAAGCACAATCAACACATATTTGGGTTCATCCCAATCCTAGCATAAAAATCTACTCACAAACCATGGCTTCAATCAAACAAAATAACATTTCATTCAAGAGAAATCCATATTCAAGAGTAGATTAGAACACTAATGAAAATAAAAGAGAGATAATAATGGAGATTCTGACAACCAAGTTGAGGATCTTCACTAATACAAGCTTAATCTACCTCTAACTAATGAAAAGATTGATTCCTGGACAAAACTAGAAAAGACTAGTCCTAAGAAAATTGAGAGAAAAAGATGAAGAGTTACCCTAAAAATGAAGCTTGCATCCTAAAATGAAGCTTAGGTCTTAAAGTGGTAAAAAACATGACTTAAATAGAGTTTACAAGTCAAAAATCCTGAAACACGGGCAAAGGGGCCGAAACACGGGCTGCCTGTGTTTCACCACTGGGCTCAAATTGGCTCAAACATAGCTTTCCAGCCGAGACATGGGCAGGTCGTGGTTCACCTTTTTAACCCGTGGTTGAGCCTGGAAGCCTCTTTTTTGTGTCTTCATGACATTTTTAGGGTAAAACATGCCCATGGTTGTGCAATATGTGTTACCCACGCTTCACACTTAAAGCTCCTTTTACCTCGTTTTGATCTTCTTGCCCGTCCTTGTTCTCTTCCAAGTTTTCCTTCCGTCTTCTTTACTCACAAAACTAGCAAAAATCTACTTCCAACTCATGTCTTACACATCAAACACACAAAAGGCGTAAAATAGAACTAAAAGAGATAAAAGTGAACTAAACTATCACTAAAACACTAAATGAAGGGCTAAACCAGAAGAAATGTAACCAAAATATATACATATAAACCGCTTATCATCGCTCTCTTAAAAGGGGAATAAGAAATTACCCTTGGCAATCAATCATTTAAATGTGAAAAAAGGGCAAAACAAGGAAAAATAATAAGTTCACAAGCCTCACAAGTCAAAATCATACTCTATACATAGTATAGTTCAGTGGCGGATCCAGAAGATATTTTTGTCGGGGGCAGACTGGCGGAGCAAGAATTATTTAAAAAAAAATCAATATCAAATTAATTTTAAATATACCATGTCATTCAAGATTAAAATAAAAAGTGATCCACTCCAATCGAGAACATTAAGACGTTATGACTAATTTCTATAAATTTTCTTCTTCACAAATCTCTCCCCTCTTCCCCTACCTCTTTCACTTCCTCCAAGATATTTTAAAAAACTAAAATAGCCTAGAAATTGAAGTGCAATTTTTGAGTTTTTATGTCTAACCTTATTTTTTTTTTTGGAAACTTATAAAGAGAAGAAAAGTGAATGTAGAGAGGAGAAATGATGAAAGATTTTTGGAAAAAGAACTCATAATTCTAAACAATATGTCAAACAGCTCCTTTTGTACACACTCAACATATCTCTATATTCACTCCTTTACAAGTAAAAAATAGCCATCTATATACGGAGAGGGTTTTAAACTAGGGAATATTAGAGCCAGTCCATGTTATTTAGTGAAATACAAGTTGGTAGATCAGTGTATTGTTATAAGATAAAGGATGAAAAGGAAAATCAAAGTGGGGTATATATTGTAACTAGTGAGCATGCTGGAGTGATAAGAGGAAGAGATAATATTGATATATTGGAATTGCTAAGAGTCAAATTAATATAACAAGGGAAAAAAGAGGGATATGAATGTGATAAAATTAAACAATTGTGCTAGAAAAAGAAAGACAAATGAACATAATACCACTAAAAGAAAGAGAGAGAAATAGAGAGTGGTGTGAGTGACTGATGTGATGATGAGTGATGCAGGTCCTTTACCGTTTCTCTCTCATGTTGAGCAATAGTAGTATAGCTAGTACTTTGTAAATTAGTAGAGTACGTCAGTTTGCAAGTTGTCCAACTTTACTTGGGGGCGTAAGTGGATTGGACAGGTCTAGTTGGGGTCAAAAATAACTTTTCATGGGCTGATTTCCTTGGGCTTTACTATTTAAAGCAGACCAACTCATAGCTAGTAGGCGGCAGCAGCCCCCAATGGCCATGCTGTAGTTCCGCCCCTGGTATAGTTTCTCAATTAAGAGCTTTTTCTTGAAAATTGGTTATTTGGTCATCCAAACATAAACATAAGGAAAGCAAAATCGTGTCATTTTAAAGTAGAGAGTTCTTTTTGGGGTTGGAGGGGTGTACTTCATGCACTAAGTAAAAGACAATTAATACAATTCATTTTTTTTTTATTTTTTTTTTTTTTTTGCGAGTATTAGATGAAATTTGAATCATATGTAATCAGGTAAAATAGCCATTTTTTATAATTTACATTATTTTGATAATAAAATTTTTGGAAAAATAATACTCCTTCCGTCCATCTTAAATGTTGTCAAACCAAATTTGCACGGAAATTAAGAAGAAAAAGAAGGGTTTTTTTTTTTTTTTCCCAAATTTGCCCCTTGAGTTAACACTTAAATATAGAAGTGGAGTGTTTGTTTATAGTGGGTAGAGAGAGATTGATAGAGAATAGAGAGAGAAAGGATGAGGAAAAATAAATTCATTTTTAATTGGGAATTGGATTTATTGCTGAATTTTTAATATTATTTGGTTTATAGTGGAGGGGTATTATTGGGAAGTATGTGGGATAAAATTGGTTTGACAATGTTTGAGATAGACAAACATTTTGGGTGGTTTGACAACATTTGAGATGGACTGAGGGAGTAGTGAAGAAGTACTCACTTTGTCTTGGGATCTCCTTGGCGTTTGCCACTTTAGTCCGACTCACAATCTCCTTAGTATTTCTATTTTGGTCCATGTTTGCGCAAAAAATAGACAAAACAACCCTTCTCTTAGTACTTGAAGCATTTGGAACTAGGCCATAATCAGATTTATTAACAACTACAGAATTAGCCCACAAAATTAGCTCATAAATTAGTGATAGTTAGGCCCAAACAATAAAATTAGGGTAAGTTTCAATGAGGTATACTAAGGTTTGGCCAAAATACACATAGGTATATTGATATTTGAGAAATTACATTGAGGTATACTATGGTGAAATTCCGGCCCAACATAACAATTTTATGAAAATATTACCCTTAGTATACCTTACCTTATTGAAACATTTATATCAAAATATAAATTTAGGGCTAACTTTTTTTTTTTTTTTTTTTTTGTTGGAAAATTGTAGTGCTTGCATTCTACTAGTTTTGTTTGTTAATTGTATTTTATTAATTTTTTTTAGTCTCTATCTTAGCATTTTATGAGGGATATGTCCAGCCCCCTTTCAGGGGTATTATTGTCATTTCATGTGCTCCGGTCACAGGATTTGTGAATTAGCAGTAAGGTTTCCAAAATTGGTATACCTCAATGTAATTATTCAAATTTCGGCATACCTTTTTGTATTTTGGCAAAACCTCTGTATACCTCACTGAAATTATCCCTTAACCTAATCAGTTTTACAGTAGCCAACAAGAGGGGAAAGTGACATAAATTGAGCCAAGAACTCTGTGATCCGTCACCCATCCCCCTGTCTCACTCCTCTCTCCTCCGACCGCCTTCCTCCTGGACAGACCACGACCAGTCTCAGTCTCCATCACCTTTTCTTCTTCAGTCTCTACCACCTCATCTTCTCCATTGTCACCACCATCTTATCTTCTCCACCATTGCCTCTTGATAAGTGCTAAAAATACACGATTTTACATGCTAATAATCCATTTCATCTATATGATTTGGGAACATTCTTATTGATTTTTATGAGATTTTCCCATGTTTTGGATGATATTAAGAGCGCAAAGAATGACAAGAGGACACACAAATGACTTAAGAAGTGAACGATACGAAGTTTGGAGAGTTGCATGACGATGCAAGATTCAGCACCTCGGTGCACGTTGGTCAGATTCGTAGAGAAGATTATTAAGCCATTTGCATGACGGTGCCATTTTTGGCACGACGGTGCACTATGTCCTACGAGATTCATTTAGTCATGAATCTTGATTTTCCTCCCTTATGTTTTGGGGTTTTAGAGACAAAAACACTTGGATAATTTCATATTTGCATAGACTAGTTTTTATACTCTCTCAAACTCTCTCTAGATTAGGATCCAATAATCAAAGTAGATCAAACTTGCAACTTGTTGGCGGAGATTGTTGATTTCAAGTCAATTTCAAGTGCAGATCAATTGAGACTCAAAGAGTTCTTCTCTATCTTTTTCTCTTTACTTGATTATTTTCATGTTTTCTCTCATGATTATGGCTTGGTTGATTTCATTCGATATGAGTGAGTAGTTTGATTATCTAGGATTTTGGGGAAACCCTATGATTGGTTATTGAGTAAAAATTGGATTTTTTTGATGTGTTTGTGATTGTTATGCCATGATTCAATTGCAAGAGACTTATTTGCTAGCGATTCAACTAGCCATTGTTTTGCATGATCTTAGATATTAGATGATGGACCGAAAGGTGAAGTTTCTTTATTTGAAAACCTAGCAATTGTACCTGAGTTACAATTCACGAAAGTAGTATTACTACTCTTGTGGGCTATTTGACCATCACATTGCTCAATGGGTTAGAATAGTTCAATGACCATGAAAATAGGTAATTGATTTGTTCTAGCACGGTATTATACTTTGAATGAAGATAATAGTTACCTTAGGATAATCAACCTTCATAGTACGCAATAACAATAATCGAACAATCCATTCCGAATCAATATTCGTTGTAGTGGTGAGCCCTAATCCTAGATGCTTATTAGCCTTGATTTTCTCATAATTTTAGTTGTTCTTATTAGTTTAATCTCATCAATCTTGACAAACTGTGAGTTTAGATAATCATATTGTGCAAGAATTGGTACTTGACAACCAATCTCTGTGGGAACGATATCTTTTTATTACTTCGATAAATCCGTGCACTTGCAGATCTTATCAAAATTTTGGCGCCGTTGTCGGGGATTGGTTTGTTGATATCAATTTGATCACATAATGGCTAGACTAGACCATTTTCTTTTTATTATTTTACTTGTTGCTTTCTTGTGGGTTATTTTGGTACTCACTCTTTTGCTAGTGTTTGTTGTATGATCACTAGGAGCAAAGGGTCAGAACATCTCCTTTCACTTGATTCGGAGATCAAAGCAACCATCCGTAAGAGAAGAGCTGCATTGAGAAGAGCACACAAGCAAGCCACAACGGGTGACGATGATAGATCACTCCGCGACTATGCCATGCCTCAAACTAGTATCAATCCTAGCATAGTCCGTCCAGCTGTCAATGCCAACAATTTTGGAATTAAGACGGGGCTCATCCAATTTATCACTCAAGACCAATTCAGGGGGTCACCCATGGACAACCCGAATGCACACTTAAACTATTTCTTTGGAGAAATGTGACACAATCAAGATAGATGGTGCCACCAATGATGCTGTCCGACTCCGTCTGTTCCCATTTTCTTTAAGGGACAAGGCTAAGGAGTGGTTGAAAGGTAGTGATCCCAATTCCTTCACAACCTAGGATCAGTTGTCCAGGGCTTTTTTGAGCAAGTTCTCCCACCAGGTAAAACTGCAAAGCTTCGCAATGACGTCACATCCTTCACTCAACAAGATAGTGAGTCTTTATATGAGGCATGGGAAAGATTCAAGGAACTCCAACGAAAGTGCTCTCACCATGGTATTCCAGATTGTCTCATCTTACAGACCTTCTACAATGGTCTTGACCATGAGATTAAGATCTCCATTGATGCCGCTGCGGGAGGTGCTATCATGATAAAGACTGTCCCGGAAGCCAAGGCATTGATAGAAGCAATAGCAACCAACAATTACCATTGGTCTAATGAGAGAGCAGTTCCGAAGAAAGGGGGAAAGTATGAGGTTAGTGTTGTGACTCTACTTGCTAGTAAGATGGATGCTTTGGTTCCAAAAATTAATCAAGACGAAATTGGTTCATCATCTCACGCAAGTGTTGCATTTTGTGAAGTTTGTGGTGTATAAGGACATCCGTCAAGTGAATGTGAATACACTCATCCTACCTCTCAAGGGATGACCATTGAGCAAGTCAATGCCCTCCCTAATTACAATCCAAGGCCTCAAAATCCATACTCCTCCATATACAACCCCGGTTGGAGAAATCATCCAAATTTCTTCTACCGCAACCAAAATTCCCAACCACCACAAAATCCACCACCTCCACTATTCAACCCACCGCAACCACTCGACTTCCTACAAAGGGCCCATTTTCCCCTATCCCCCCTCCCAAATCAACTTTGGAGACTGTATTGGAGGAATTTATGAAAGCACAAATACAGCAAAATGCAACTGTCACCGACCCTTTACCCAAGTTACCTCCAGAATCGATATGTTGGCCTCCCACAATAAAATGCTTAAGACACAAATGGATCAACTTTCTCAACAAATGAGCACAATTGCCCGTCCTCAAGGCTCCTTGCCCGGCCAACCCGTTACAAACCCAAGGGAACACATTAATGCCATTACCTTGAGAAGTGGTACCCAACTGGAGGAGCCAAAATTGATTGATGGGATGAAGAAGATGGACAAGAATATGAATTTGAGTGACATTGAAGAGGTGGAGATTAGAAGGCTAGTAAATATAATGACAAAGAGAAGAGTGACATAGAAACTCCAAGGGAGAAGGAATCCAAGAAACCTCAAGTCAAGCCATATGTGCCTCCAGTTCCTTTTCCACGACGGCTTGCCAAGGCCGCTCTTGAGAAGAAGTATGGGAAATTCTTTGAGATACTCGAGAAGCTCCATATCAACATCCCATTTCTTCAAGTGATCACCGAAATACCTTCATATGCCAAATTCTTGAAGGAGATCCTCTCTAATAAGCGCAAGCTCGTTGAGAGTGCTGCGGTATCTTTGACGGAGGAGTGTAGTGCTGTTCTTCAAAATAATTTCCCTCCAAAGCTCAAGGATCCGGGCAATTTTTCTATCCCCTATTCGATTGGAGAGGTATCCATTAAAAGAGCTCTTTGTGACTTGGGGGCTAGTGTGAGCTTGATGCCGCTCTCAATTTTCAAGCGACTTCAAATTGGTGATTTCCAACCCACCTGTATCTCTTTGCAATTGGCAGATAGATCTGTGAAGTATCCCATGGGATTATTGAAGATGTGCCGTTATGAGTTGGAAATGTATACATTCCATGTGATTTTGTTGTTATGGAGATTGCGGAGGACTCCCAAATTCCATTATTTTGTGAAGGCCCATCCTTGCCACGGCGGGAGCTATGATTGATGTCAAGAATGGGAATCTCTCCTTCAATGTAGGTGATGAGAACATTGAGTTTAATCTTTCAAAGCCTATGGATGCCTCAAAGAATAATGCTACTTGGTGTAGGCTTGACTCATATGATCCTTCAATGCAAAAGGATGCCAAGGATCTTCTTGAAACATCTCTTGAAAATGGGGTCTTTCAATCTTTGAAGAAAATGGCCTCATGTTGGGAAAGCATGATCTTGAAACTCCCTTGGGTGGCGCCCACAAGCACCCAAACAAGGCACATGCCAAGAGCAAGCTAGACAACACCAAAGGCATGTAAGAAGTTGATTAATAAGAGTCTGGAGACCCTTATGACATGGAGGCCTAAAACCATTGTGAAACCAAAAGGGAGGAAGTCTACCTTTTGTGGTGATGAGAATGAGAAAGGTGGTGGTCACACCATCTCAATGATTGATTCAGGTTAGGAAATATTGGTCGATCTCAAGACCTAAAACGAGCGCTTCTTGGGAGGCAACCCAAGTCTTTTGTATGCCTTTGCTACTTTGTTTTAGTCAATTAAAAAAATAAGAGAGTTGAAAATAAAATGATGAAAAAAAATGAGAAAAGTTTTGTGATAAGAAAAAGTGAAAAAAAAATGGAAAAGAAAAAAAATTCAAAAGATCGAATAAAATGGTTGTACATTGGTGAATGACGTAGAATTTGGTGGTTGGTGTTTCTCGAGTTGTTTTGTACAAGGAGCTCAATGCATTATGGTGGCATGACGGAGTCGAATCTTTCACCGTCATGCACCTTAGTTAGAATATTATGGTTTCTTATTGTTACTTTGGCGTGACTGTACGATGTTAATTTTGGCACTATCGTGCACATAAGCCACAAAAGGAGTGAAGATTCTGGTTTCATTGCACAGGGGTGCAAAATTTGGCACCGCCGTGCACTGTTCAGAAATAGTTAAGCGAGCCTTGTGAGTTATTTCTTTCTCTTCTTTCCCTTTCCTATCTTATTGTTCCTCCTTTCATATTGAGGACAATGAGCAAATTAAGCTTGGGGGAGGTGATTCTTTGCATTGTATATATTTGTATAATTAGGACATTTGCATTGCATATAGTTTCATAACAGGGTGCAATTTTCCCGTTTATTTTTTATATGCATACATCTCATATAGTTTAGGTTTAATTTTTGCATGCATTAAAAAAAAGCAAAAAAAATTGATAATTTGAAAAAAAAAATGCAAAAATCGAAAAAACGATAGAGATATGATCCTTCTAGAATGATTGAGTTGATTTTTTTGTAAAAAAAGTTCGAAGATTGATACCCAACTTGATCTTTTTGAGCTTAAATGATTTGTCTCGATTTTCTCATATCATGATTGTGTTTGTTTCTATTGGTTTGTGGTATGATTGGTTGATACCCTCAAATATTGTATTGATCGAGTAAGTAAACAACTTAACCCGTGAGATTTTGAGCCTTAAGAACCGAACATCAACTCGGCTTCATATTTCTTTCTTGTGGGTGACCCTCTCTAACCATTGGTTTCTAGAACTTGTCTTGGGGTGAATCTTAGATTTCTCGGAGGGATCTATCTCCATTGTCTCTCTTAAGTCCGCACTTGACGTTATATAAATGGGAAGGATAGAGGCATTCTTTGTTTTTCAACCTACATTAGCCAAATGAGCCTACCTAAGCATCGATACCATTTGCTATCCCTTTTGACCTTTTGACATGTTTCTTTGCTTATACCTTCATTACAAGCCTTTTGATCCGAAAAACCATGTTTAACCTAAGTCAAAGGCTAGTGGAGTCGGTTGGTTCAATTTGGTACTTGGAGCATGGATTGTGATTCTTAATGTTTGGAGCTTCGAGATGTTATCATGTGAATAGAGGTTGGAATTCAAAGTCGGGAAAAAAAAAAACAGAAAAAATAACAACTCAAAAAGAAAGAGAAAAACAAAACGAGAAAAAAAGTGCAAAAATAGTGAAAGTGAATAAAAGGGAAATTCATTCTATTTTCCTTGTAGTAGTGAAATAAAAGGTTGAGTTTTGAGTGGTATACGTGCTTTGATGTAGGATATTTTATGAGTTTGGATGGAAAATTGGTTGTCGATTGTTGTTATATGGAAAAAGTGCAAAAATAGTGAAAGTGAATAAAAGGGAAATTCATTCAATTATCCTTGTAGTAGTGAAATAAAAGATTGAGTTCTGAGTGGTATACGTGCTTTGATGGAGGATATTTTATGAGCTTGGATGGAAATTTGGTTATCGATTGTTGTTACTTGGAGTTTCACTTTGTTTTCCTTAGTGGCCGTGATGTGAATTGATTTTATTTCCTCCACTAGGTCCTTGACTTCCTAGCAACAAATCCTAAATATTTTCCTACCCTTTACCCCAAAGTCGTACATTACAACATTAAAAAGCCCTCTTGAATCGTTTATACGATTGTCCTTATAGCGGAGGTGAGATGAGATGATAGACAAGCCTATGGTGAACCTTGATTTAGAGTGAGTATTGAGTGGTGCTTACCTTGTTTTACATTGCTAAACATATGAGTGTGATTGTCCACTAACCTAAAGTGAGGGTTTGCTTGCTTGGTTGCAAATTATTTGAGGGTGGGTATGAGACATGCTAAAACTTGGTTTTAATGATTTGAACATAGTTAGGTATGAGTCTTTGGATCCAATGTTGCTTTTTGAAAACTTGTTCTGAAAAGGTGATCTCTTGTTCTCTATTTTCCCCCGTTGTGCATTCATGATGTCTTTTGCTTTGAGGACAAGCAAAGACTCAAGCTTGGGGGAGTTTGATAAGTGCTTAGAATACACGGTTTTACATGTTAATAATGCCCTTCATCTGTATGATTTGGGAACGTTCTTATTGTTTTTATGAGATTTTCCCATGTTTTGGATGATATTATGCTTTTGGGTTGTTTTGTGTTGAACGGTGTTTATAGAACCTATTTTGGATGTTAAGACCGCAAAGAATGACAAGAGGACACACAAAATGACTTAAGAACTGAACGAAACGAAGTTTGGAGAGTTGCATGACAGTGCAAGATTCAGCACCCCGGTGCACGTTGGTCAGGTTTGTAGAGAAGATTATTAAGCCATTTGCATGACGGTGCTATTTTTGGCACAACAGTGCACTATGTCCTGCGAGATTCATTTAGTCATGAATCTTCATTTTCCTCCCTTATGTTTTGGGATTTTTAGAGACAAAAACACTTAGATAATTTCAAATTAACATAGACTAGTTTCTATACTCTCTCAAACTCTCTCTAGATTAGGAATCAATAATCAAAGTAGATCAAATTTGCAACTTGTTCGTGGAGATTGTTGATTTTTAAGTCAATTAGTGAAGATCAATTGAGACTCAAAGAGTTCTTCTCTATCTCTTTCTCCTTACTTGATTATTTTCATGTTTTCTCTCATGATTATGGCTTGATTGATTTCATTCAACAAGAGTGATTAGTTTGATTATCTAGGATTTGTGGGAAACCCTATGATTGGTTCTTGAGTAAAAATTAGATTGTTTGATGTGTTTGTGATTGTTATGTCATGATTCAATTGCATGAGACTTATTTGCTTGCGATTGAACTGGCCATTGTTTTGCATGATCTTAGATATTAGACGATGGACCGAAAGGTGAAGTCTCTTTATTTGAAAACCTAGCAATTGAACTCGAGTCACAATTCACGAAAGTAGTATTACTACTCTTGAGGGCTATTTGATCATCACATTGCTTAATGGATTAGAATAGTTCAATGACCATGAAAATAGGTAATTGATTTGTTCTAGCACGCTATTATACTTCGAAAGAAGATAATAGTTACCCTAGATAATCAACTTCATAGTACGCAATCACAACAATCGAACAATCCAATCCCAATCAATATCCGTCGTAGTGGTGAGCCCTAATCCTAGATGTTTGTTAGCCTTGATTTTCTCATAAGTTTAGTTGTTCTTATTAGTTTAATCTCATCAATCTTGACAAATTGTGAGTCTAGATAATCATATTGTGCAAGAATTGGCACTTGCGGATCCTATCACTTCCTTCTCTTCCCTCCTCCACCGCCTTTTTTTTATCACCATCCCAGATCTAAATCCAATCCATTTTTCCTTTGACCCACCACAACCTTATCTTCGTATGTTAAATCTACCATCGGCTTGAGTAGTGAGAGAGAAGAGAGAAAAAATCACCACTCTAAAGAAAGAGAGGAGAAAAAACCAACACAAAAACCACCGGCCCAAATCCGAAATTAATTGGGTTTTGGTTGCCCGGTACTCGAGGGCGAGGGCCGTGGTGGAATGACGGAAGTAGGCAAGGGTGGGTACAGAACGATGGATGCAAATTGTGGTGGTAGGGTGGTGGGGCGTGGTTGTGGTTGTGGTGGTGGAGGAAAGAAGATGTGAACGGCTTAAGGGTCGGGAGATATGAGTGAGGGGAAGTGGTGTGGAGGATAGGGAGTGGGGCTAGTTTAGCCATTTTGTTAAAAGACAAGGAAATTCCAACACGGAGGGAGTAGTAGTATTTATATTCACACCATGCATTGCACATATTTAATTATTGGTTAATATAGTAAGCTCACCAATACTATAATACTAATTCAAAATTACTCTCTTGCTCATTTGGTTATTTTAGTCTTGGATAATTTGTATAATAAAGATTGAAGGCTAATAAGATAATAGGTTCTCAAAATTTTTTAAACATTTTAATTTAGAAAAATTAACCGATTCTCTCATTAAAAGAAACAAGATCAGTGAGGATTTACAATAAGATATCAAAGATTTACGGGAAAGAGTAGTGGGTAACATGAACCTTGTTGATCTACTACCTCTCGATTATTCATACAATTTAATATTGTTCATGAGGTTAGTTTATATCTTTTATTTGAATGATAATATATATTTTAAAAGTATAGATTTCAATAAGTAATATTAGTATAATTTAGTCATAAGAATGATTCCAATTTGGTAAAAGTCAACTCTTTACTAATTATTACAAAAAAGTTACCAAGTAACAAAATTAAATTTTTGATCACATGTAGTGTCGTTTGTATTTATTATCCTCGTAGTCCTTTCACATGTTATGCTTTCTTTATGTTAATTTGTATCTAATTATCATATAATAGTGGGTTCAAGTATTATATACATTGAAAAATAACTTAATGTAAATATAACCGTAACATCACATAACGTAAAATAATATTATATATAGGATTGATACTAAACTACACGTCATTCACCAAATGATTATTCCCGCAGAAAACGCTTCCACATGTGAGTCTTGTTTTATTTAGCCTTAGCCTTTGGCCAGTAATCCTTGGGTTGTGGCTGTTGAGAGAAGTTGGATCTATGTCGACTTAAGAGGTCGATTTAAGAGGTCTATTTTAAAAGGTCTGCTAACATCCAGGCCGACTTCACTCACATTACGTTTCTTACCATAATTTGATGAAGTGAAGACACTTATCGAGCCTCCATTTATACAGCGGTAGAGAAACGTCGCCATGCAGTACGAATTGCATGACTGGCACAATTCTGACTACCATAACCACGCTGCCTGTATGAACAAACAAACTTTTCACGAAATTGATCGTGCTGAAGTCAGCAATGGATTAGGCGGATCATCCACGTCACAAATTGGATGGCAGACACAATTCTGACTAGTTCTCTGCACTACTTTTCTACAGTTGAAGACTATCATGCATGTTTAGTGAAAAACTGGCTGGCTCTGGCTACCTTGCGGAGCAAACAAAAGATTCTATAGTTTATGCCAATGGACTCGTGACATCATGTAGACTGAATCGTCAAATGAGCCATGTTAAGAAAGCCCAAACTTATACGCATTGGCCCACAGGGTGCCCCAATAGGGCCCGAATGAAAAACCCAAGCCTACATGGACCATCAAAGAAATGAAGACTTGGGCCTGTTTCAAAGAAAGCCCACAGAAGGGCGAACGAAAGCACAACAAGCCTATCCATCATCAAAGCAAGCCCCAATGCAAGAACTCCCTTTATATGAAGTTCTTCCATACATCTTGATGTCCTTGAAGTATGCGAGGAATAGTATAATGTTTGAACCTCGAATGACCAGATTGGCATTAATAATGGACCCTTAGTGACAAGTTGGTATTAAAAAATGCTCCGGCGACGTTTGAGTCATAAAAATGCGCTCCGACAACCACAATGGCATTAAAAAAAATAAAACAAGTCAAG